>JAKCPB010001136.1:0-81343 GCA_021442155.1 Cymbidium sinense | reverse complement strand
GAGCAGAAAAAAAAAAATTTTCCTTCCTCGGCCGACTTCCTTGCTTGGATCGTCCATCCCTCTCAGTCGAGGATGTCAGTCCTCTCGGTATTAGCTTCGATTCCCTTGCCTTGTTCGTTCAGGTTAGCTAAGCAAGAGACCCTAGCTACCTCAACCGAAAGTTCTTCTCCTTCTTTCCCTTTTAACAAATCAACATCTCTAGGTTGTTTCTCTCTAACCCTAAGCTTTTTCTTATGCATTTGGGTATTTGAAAATTAGGGTTTGGTAAAGCGAGCTTTATTTCATGCTTAAAACCATGCTAAATGCTTTCTCTAGGGGTTTGGGATGTTGTATGGCCTAAACCCTATGTTTGCTTTTGTTATTTGTGAGATTGCAAGCATGTGGGTTGCTGAAATTTCTATTTGGAAAGTTATATTGCCTAGATTTCACATCTTAGCTTGTTGGAAATGGGTTTGGGATGTTGTATGGCCTAAACCCTATGTTTACCTTTGTTATTTGTGAGATTGCAAGCATCTAAATTTTTTTTAAGTTATATTGCCTAGACTTCACATCTTAGCTTGCTGGAAATGGGTTTGGGATGTTGTATGGCCTAAACCCTATGTTTACCTTTGTTATTTATGAGATTGCAAGCATCTAGTTTGCTGAAAATTTTGTTTGGAAGGAATTTTGGAATTCACTCTGCTGTCCATGAATATGTGTAGGCTGAAATCATGCAAGGAGTGTTGTTTTATGTTTTCTTCTTGTTGTTTTCCCTTGTCTATGGTTGCCTACCTTTGCATGCTTGTTGAAGTTGGTTCTCTCAAAGAGAAATTAGAGCAAACTGTTGTTTGAAAGGCAGAAAGCATGCTGAAATTATTTTACATGAAAGGAAATTGAATTAATCGCCCTTTGAAATATATTACACATGCTGAAATCATTTTAATCAAGGGATTATGCTATGCTATGTGCTATCTCTTAGGGATTTCATTTGTTGTATCTCTTGCATATGAGTAAAATGAAATCTAAAAATGCAAATCTGAAATCAAATTGAAAGGGGTTATGCCATGCTACATGCTATCTCTTAGGGATTTCATTTGTTTTGCCTCTTGCATATAGGTAGAATGAAATCAAAACAAATCAAATTAAATAGAAAGAGATTTGGTTATACCACTTGCTATTATCTATGGGTTTCATTCTTGCATACTTGCATGTGTGATATCTTGCTAATAGGGAAATGCTATGCTATCAAAGTTTCAGCCGCGGTGTCTCACGACACCACCCATGCATGCCTTTCTTGGCGTGGTGGGCAGGCTCAGTCTCTCATGGCAACCCCTACGGGGGGAGAGCCGGGAGGCTGTTGTAAACTTTGATAAGCACGGAGATAAGGATTCAGGTAAAATTCATCTTTATACTCTTGCAATATTAACAGAAAAATGCTATATTATCTAACACCATGCACTTTCTTGGCATGGTGGGATCCTAGTCTCCTACCATGCGCCTTTCTTGGCGTGGTGGGATGATCTATGTGGGATGATCAGAGGCAATTTTGGTGAACAAAAATGTGTAAAAATTTCCTAAGTGATTGAAAAGGAAGGTATATGCATATGATTATTCATGCTTAGTTTAATGAATACTTGAATCTTTCTAGTATGTGGCAATCAATCATGTAATATTCAAAATCTTTCTTTCTTATGCTTTAATTTCTTGCTGATTGGAAAGATTGATGCTTGCAAATTCCCCTTTTACATGTCTAACATGTGATCAAAGTGTGGCAAATATAACATAAGTGGATGTTTATGCTTATGACATATATTTGTTAATGTTAGTTCCAATACTCTCCTTAGCTTGATATGCTATGAGACATGCTTAGAATACATGCCTAAACATGGGTTTAATATGTCATCTTTTACTCTATGCCCATTTTACAATGATCTATACATAATTATAGAAACATGGCAAAAAAAAAAAAAGGGGGGGGGGGGAAACATATATAAAATGAAACTTGCAAGTGTGATATGACATACTAGATGAAATTTACAAGAGTGACATGTATTGTATAATGCTCACCTTAGGATTCTATCTAGCTTGACAACACATTAGACATATGCTCAAACATAAGTACCTCCCCTACTTTACTTGTCATTCCCACCATGATTTACATACATACATGAGACATAGTGAAGACTTGAAGCAAACACATATGGAATAAATTAAATCTACCATATGACATGACATATATCAAGAAGATAGCAAAAAATTTGTTGAGTTAGAAAAGAAACTCACAAATATATGTGGCACAACTTAACCCTTTATGCAAGATTGAAAGAACTTAAACTTGTGGTATAAGGGAGAAAAGGAGAGTAGGAAATGTAGGTATTTTGTGAAAGGGAAATCCCCTCTTATTTATAGGCTTCCCTAGCCCTCTCCTCTTATCATCTATTCTTATGACATTAGCGTGATGCCTCGTCATAAGTTGCATGTAAAGAAATCATCTAGTTAAATGCCATTTGTCATATCATATGCACATGCATGGACATGTGGCATGCCCTTGTGCATCTTTATCACTTCCTTTGAAAGAGAAAATAAACTCTTTGCCATATCTTCTTAATAAATTTAATGAGTATTTGTCCCCCTCTTTCCATGAGCTTGCATGTGAAGGATGTGGATTTTAATTAATCCACTTGCCTCTCTTAAATGACATATGACATCTACTCATATCTTTGTCTTCTCCTTCCCCTTATCAAGAGAAAAAATGGGCTATGGGTGATTGATCATATGAGCTTCAAAATGATTTATTTCAGCCCCTTTATGTTTGCTGATTTGCCACATAAAGAAAGAGATCTTAGCCCAAATCAAGTGCCTAAATTCATTCTAGGCCCATTACTTTATATTTGATCATATGACCTTCAAAATGATTCATTTTAGCCCCTTTATGTTTGCTGATTTGCCACATAAAGAAAGGGTTCTTAGCCCAAATCAAGTGCCTAAAATCATTCTAAGCCCATTACTTTATTTTTGATCATATGAGCTTCAAAATAATTTATTTCAGCCCTATACCCTTGCTGATTTGTGACATAAAAGGGGGGTTTTTTTGACCAAAATAATATATATATATCATATTTCCAATGAAAAGGCTTAAGTGTTTGTTTGGTCTATTGCCTTACATTTAATCAAATAGGCTTCCAAAATAATTTATTTCATTATACCCTTGATTTGTGACATAAAAGGGGCTTTTGGCCAAAATAATATGCATATCATATTTCCAATGAAAAGGCTTGTCTATGTTTCGTCTATTACCCTACATTTGATCAAATAGGCTTCCAACATAATTTATTTCAGCCCTCTACCCTTGCTGATTTGTGACATAAAAGGGAGGCTTTTGGCCAAAATAAATTGCATATCATATTTACAATGAAAAGGCTTGTCTATGTTTGGTTATTACCCTACATTTGATCAAATAGGCTTTATTTCATACTTATTAATTTGTGACATAAAATTTGGCCAAATAATATGCATTCATATTTCACTTTTGTTTGATATACATTTTATCAAAGGATAATTTATTTCATATCTTATTGATGTTCAAGGGTTACTATGATTCATAACATACTCTCAAGTAAATGATAGCCTTTATCTTATGTCAACAGCATTTTCTTTGATCAAAAGGGCTCAAAGTATTCAGTTTCCATCCCTATTACTTGCTGATTTCTCATGTAAGTAAGGGTGTTAGAGCCTAAATAATGTTCATGTTATATCCCTAGATGAAGATCAATCTCTATCTCAGATACTACATTTCGGTTTGGTCTTGGTGAGTTAACAAACCTAAAAATCCGTATCAAAACTCATGCTTGCATTACATCATGTCAAATTCAATTACTTAACTTAGACATTCAATGTCAATGTACTTTAAAAGAACAGATACATGTATGTGCGTTGAAGTTCAGTAGATCAAATATCTAGAAAGACATGTAATCCAAACGCAAGATAAAATATAAAAGAACAGATGCTACACATCTCGGTTTGGTCTTCGGACCGGGTCCGGGTTAACAAAACCCAAAAATATCATATTGAAATCTAAACTTGCAAATTGCACATACATTTCAACTAGACATTAAATGTCCGTACAACATTTTAAAAGAACAGATACTCATATGTATGTTGAAGTGTTCAAACAACAGAGACATGTGCAAGTTAGGTATAAAATAAAAGAACAGATGCTACATAATCTCGGTTTGGTCTTGGACCGTCAGTTAACAAAATCCAAAAATATGGCCAAAGACTGCAAATTGCACCTACATTTCAATTAGACATTTAATGTCCATACAACATTTTAAAAGAATAGATACTTGTATGTATGTTGAAGTGTTCAAACAATAGGGACATGTGCAAGTTAGGTATAAAACAAAGGAACAGATGTTATACTTCCCGGTTTGGTCTTCGGACCGGGTCCGGGTTAACAAAACTCAAAAATCAAAATTTGACATATAAACTCCAACTTAGTGTCCTAATACAATTCCCAAAGAACAGATATCCGTATGCATGTTGGAATAATTACTAAGTCAAACATAAAGAACAGATGCTACATATCCCGGTTTGGTCTTCGGACCGGGTCCGGGTTAATAAAACCTAAAAATTTGATATTATAAGAATTTCAAATTAATAATATCTGAGAAGCTAATTACGTCATATAATAAGATATGAATCAACTGACATAGCTTCTAAAATTCAAATCCTCAAGAAGAAAAGTCTCAAACCCGATCCTCTATGTTCAAGCTAGAGTGGACAAGGTTTTGAAGGATTATACTTCTTGAGATGATGAATTCAGACCTGATCCTCTGTAGAAAATCGGACAGAGTAGACAAGGTATATCAATTGATATTAACCCTAGGATCGAGAAGGGTAATTATAATTAAAATTTCAATGATAAATGATCATATATTCAAATCTAAATCAATCTTAAAATGATCCAAATTCAAAGAAAATAACAAAATAAATAAATAAATAAAATGAAATTAATTATTTAAATAAAAAATAAATTAAAATAAAATAAATCCACCCCTCCGCAATTGTTTGTCTTCGGGTGACAAATTAAGGAAACTTTTGCTCACAAAGAGCCAATGTCAAATTAAATACATAACTACCTTCAAACTCAAATATTCTAAAGGCCGTAAGGATGTGGCCCGTGTCCTCTGTCCGCGTGGTTTTACCGTGATATGGCACCACATAAATGGCATTCTGAGCCCTCGACCGGTGGTTCGCGATATGACACCATTACGGTCACGCGGCCCGTATGTTCCCCAACGGCTTTGCTCTTTGGCGTGAAATGTAGAATGTATTTGATTGGGCAAAAAGCCATATGTTAGCTAAGGTTGACTTATATTTGTCCCCTTAGACAAACTCCACCCTAGTCTATAAGGACACCTTGGGCGGCGAACCCATGTTGTCGAGGATCCTTCAGGTCATTGGGTCGACTACCTCCTACTAAGTGGACGGGGGACTGACGACGGATGGAACCATGGGATCTAGATCAGACGCGTCATTCCCCACAAAAAAGTTAAAATAATAAATTTCATAAGTTCTAAACTCCACTCACCAATTATATACTGCTTCTTTAATGATTCATTGACTAGCCTTAATCGAAAGTGCTCTCCCAGTATTGGGAGGGGTAATTAACTATAGGCTTGCATAGGAAACCGAACCAGATATAAAAGTTTTCACCAAATGAGAATGAAATCTGGTAGTGTCTTATCTACTATTCATTCGCTTCAAATTATCACCGACACTTAAACAACTCTTTCTTTCCTTTTATTTTTTGAAAGAGGTCGGTGAGAATTTTTGGATCCCACAAGATCCGTGGAAAGTCGTTAATTCCCCTCCTTCTTAGCTCCCTGGATTCACTTGGTGCGTGCATGTGGCCAGAGCGGCCAGGAAGTGAACTTGGCGCCGCATCGCATATCGAACACTCGTGGATTCTTCGTCGTGACTTGCAAGAGAATGAGTTCAGCTTAGGAATCGATTCCTCGCTCATCACCGCCATCTTCGTTTCATCAGATGCCAAAGGGATCGAAAGCTTGATTTTCTTATGGCGTGATGCTCACCGGCCAAAGGAAGGAAAACATTTGTTGCAAGTCTTGCAATCGTGACATCTAATCCGCCTTGCGGTGGTGGTCGCGCCTGCAAATTGCCGGTTCATAAATTAAATGGTGGTGGTTGCTTTCTCTGTCACTTTGGGTTATGGGTCTCGTGGCTTATGACCAACTAGGGCAAAAAGTACAAGGCAATTAGCGATGTATTCTTCCTCCTCAGCTGTGATCAGAAAGAACTCCCGAGGTCGGCGTCCTACATCTGCCGTCGGCGATGAAAGCGGCCTTTTGCTTGGTTCTCTTCCGTCTCACTACAGACGAATCTTTGAATATACCTTCCATTGATGATAGGTGAGAAAGAAGCTTGTGTCATGAGAAGTGAAGGGTGAGGAAGGCAATTAGCGGCTATTATTTATATAGTGATAAGGTGTGGAAAGGCTTAATTTTTAGTTTAGATTTTTTATTTTCTTTCAGCTTCGTATATAAAGGAAAAAAATATTATTTGAAGAGTTCGGACAATAATAATAAAGTAATATATGACTCTCAATTAATATTCAATTATTATATATTAATTATAAATTATTGTATATTAATGATAACTAATTGATAAATTTTGATAATAACAACTTTAATGTTTTGGTGATATTGAGCTTATGGTTATTCTTGTTATATATTTCTTGTTATGATCTTATTTCTCATTGAGTATATTTCCCTCTATTGATTTACAGATTACAAGTAAAAGTCAGGCATAGGGCAAAAGGGTGAGAGTATGGACTCTATAGTGAGGGAGGTTTCATTTAAATATTACCAATGAAGAGGGACCTTACAAGCATGCAAAAATCTTGGCTCTCTTTCTGCTTTTAACTCTAATGGTATAATAAAGGATTATGGACTACCTTGTTCCATGTCAATAAGGAAGGTCTAGTATCATTAGAAAATCAATGATGGAAGACAAAGGGTTCAAGCAAATAGGTAAAACTCCAATTGATTGCTTTAAAAATTTGAATTTTTTTTTAAATGATGAGTGATAAACTTCAAATAATATGATTCAAATTTTTGACTTTCAAGAAATATTTTTCTTCATCAACTAGTGAGCCACAAATTTTGCATACTTATATTTAAAATAAATATCTAAATTGATAAAATTTAATAAGATTAATATTATTTAATTTTGAAATTATTAATACACTTAAATATTGAATGAATGCTCTATGCTTGAAGGGATCAATATGGACCATCCAAAATAATATTTTGAGGATTTTGATAATAATAATAAAAGTACCACATAAAAAAAATATAAATAAGCAACCATTCTTCATATGAGGGGGTAATTGGCACCAAACCTTTACTTAATGTTGGAGAGAGATCTACTTGATAATCACACTATAGATTACCTATCAATAAATCAGAAACTATTGTCTTGTCTTGATTTTATTGCCAACAATGTTGACATAAATCTTCATCTATAAAGTTAATATACATTGTTGATGCCAATGTTGATGCTTGTTAATAATTACATTTGCATATAATTCTAGTTTATGAGACCCATTAGTTATAAAATCATTATAAGTCGTCGATGCATATTATCACCTATAAAGTAGATGCATGCCATAATATATAAGGTCGATGATGCATTTGTCATACGCCATGACATATAAGTTTACTTCACACTATTAACATCAAGGCTGGTGTCGGACAACTATGTTCCATATCGTCACTCAATATTAATGCAAAATATTAATTATAAAACCGATGTACATCATGTACACCTATACGAGCACCAAACTTATGCCACCCTCCTTGCACATCCTAAAGACCTCTAAGGAATCAGCTCTTGCAAACTAGCACTTTACTGCTTTTCGCAAGCCGTTGAAGTCATCCGCTCGTCCCAAGCCACCAAAGTTGTCTTCCCTCCTAAGCCGCCAAAGTCTTCTTCTTGTCCCAAGCTTCCAAAGTCAATATGTCCTTCGGCTGCACGCCCCTATGACTGAAAACCATCCTAAGTCCGACGACCATTGAAATAGCCATCAGAGTGTTTCTTAGCAAGTGAAATTATTTTAGTTTTTACACAAATTTTTATTTTTTGTCACAATATTATATATTTAAGTTTTTTTAATTTAACAAATAAAAATAAGGATATTTAATTATTTTCATTAGACTAAGATTATTGAAAAAAATTCAAACATCTGATTTTCTTATTTAAGATAAATTGTCTCAAATCATTGATAGAGAAAAAAATTAAGCAAATCTCAAAATATTCCATGCACCTTTATCAAAATTATGGTCTTTCTTGCTTAATATTTTAAGAGACTCTATTATGGACTTGCAATTGAGGTATAATATATATATATATATAATATAATATATATATATATATATATAAATATATATATATATATATATATATATATATATTGGTGGAGGTAACACACCTTAACAACTAATTAATTAGCCTCAATTAAGCCTTAATCCTGTCGACGCCACGTGGTGCGTTGACGTGGCGCTCTTTCAACATGGAGCCTTGGGATTGGCTATTTAAGTAGTCACATCTGTGGCTGACTCGGATGGCGGTAGGACGGTGTTTCTCATGAGCCGTTCGATCTAAGATCAGACGATCGTGATCAAACCCATGGTTAAATAGATGATCTAGCGTGATCTAATCACTATCGTCTATTTCAATCATGTGGAACAAACAGCCCGTGATCTCTCTTTCTGCGAGCGACGAATGATGGAGCCCGTCCACCATGGATTGCTCGATTCATCACGAGCTCGATTCACTCAAAATAACCCCACACCTTCGCTCGAGGGATCCACAAAGATCCAACGGCTAAGATCGACTCACGTGCAAACTTTCTTCACAAAGCTCCAACACTTTTTTTTGCCTAAAGCTCAGTTTCAATGGATTTATCTCACCGGAGCTAAGGTCGGTAGTTCACACGCTTGAGAAAGCTTTGTCTAGTTGAGATGATGCCCTGTTGAGCAGCAATTGGCTTTGTTCCAAGTGGATTGCTCGGTTGGCCAAGAATGGTGCTTTGGATGGCTTTGAACGAAGTCCATCCTCCGATGGGCTTGGAGCTCGAGGGAAGGTTTGTTTGGCTTCGACGATGTGTGTGGAAGGTGTGTGTAGGAGAAATTGGGGTTTGATTGAGAAATGGGGAAGTTGGAATAAAGGATGTGCTCCCATATTTTGGCTTTGCACGGGAAGAGAAAATCTAAAGTGGGGAGGGATTGGAATCGCTCGAGAGCTTGCTAGGGAGTTTCATTTCTCTATTGGGAGCTTAGACGAAGAGAATGGTTTGATTTCTTGTGATAATTGAGGGGGTATACCCCTCAATTGGCTGAGATGGACGGACGAGATTGCTTCCACAATTTCCGCAGTGGTCAGGCTCGGAGGGGTCTCAATTGAGTCCACATTGCTCAAGGCTTGCTATGGATGATGGCTCTTCCTTGGAACCATTAGTTCTTAGCTTGGGAGGGAGGTGAGTTAACTCACCTTCCTTTAGTCCATGGCAAGCCTAGCCCACTTAGGGTGGGTAGGTGATACCCCATTTGGATGCTTAATGGCTGCCAAGAATGATAGGAGAGTGGACTTTGCCAATTTTGGCAAATTCCCACATGGGGAGGCATATCCAAGAGAGATTTTCCTTGGGTTTGGCTCCAATTGAGTTTGGGCCAATTTTGGGTTGACTTAGCATGGGTTTGGGTTAGGTTAGGTCAGCTCTCAAGATCTCATGAGTTAGTTTCATAGGTTTTTGCTCAATTTGGGTCATATGGGTCAATTGGGTCAATGTTGGGTTAAGTTGACCAATTGGCTAAATTTGGTCATACTAAGGCTTGGGTTAGGTTCAAATGATGATTCAAAGTATTTTTGTTCAAGTGGTTTCAATCAATTTGGCCTAAGTTTGATTTTGGCTCATTTGGATTCATATATGTCAAATGGGTCAAGTTGACCAATTTGACCAAATTGGCCAAATTGGCTTGGGTTGGGTGTTGGTTCAAGTTCAATTGGCTAATTGAAAATGATTGTAGGCTTTGGTTCGAATCAATTCGGATTTAATTTAGATTTTTGGCCAATTTGACCCTTTAGGTCAATTTGGGCTAAGTTGGTCAATTGGGCTAGGTTGGGTCTAATTGATGAAATTGGAGCTTTGGTCAAGTTCAACAATGAATTTGGAAGGAACTTGAGTCAGTAATCAATTTGGGTTGGATCATGATTTTACCTATTTTGACCTTTTAGGTCAATTTGGGTCAACTTGGGTCAAATGGTCAAGGTTTGGTTTGAGATAGTCAAGTCATATTTAGTCATTGATTATGAATTGGTGTAAATTAATGGTTTCAATTGATTTAGTGTAGGGTAGGTTTTGGCTAATTTAGGTTTCATGTGAGCGAAGGGTTGACTTGGTCAAATGATCAAGTTGACATGGTATGACCCAATTCAATGCAATTGATCATCCTAGGGTGATCAATGATCATGGTATGAAATTTGGATGGGCTTGGTTCAATCCAATTTGGGTTGGATTATAACTTGGTTCATATAGGTTCTTTTGGCCACTTTGGGTCAAGTGGACCTAAATGGGCTAATTGACTTGGTTTTGGCATGATTAAGGTTTAGTTGGATTTATATATGGGTTCAGGATTGAAATATAAATCTAATTGCAATTAATTTGGGCTATGATGGGTTTTGGTTCATTTGGAATTTTTAAGTCAGAAGGGCTAAGTTGGGTTTGACTTGGGTTGATTTCAATTTTGCTTGATGATTTTAGGTTTCATTTATATTTGGATAGATGATTGAAGAAGTGATTGATTCAAGAGAAAATTCATTGATTTTGGCTTGATTTAGGTGAGTTTTGACCAAGATCAAAGAATTGGCTTAAAGGGTTTAAATTGGGTTTTGATTTGATTTTAAATTTAGTTTTGACTATTTGAATTTATATTTTATTTATATTTGTGAATATAAATGAAGATATAAATGACTTATGAGAAAATCACTTGAGTTTGTAGTGATTTAGAAGCAAATTTGACTGAGCTCATGGAGGTAGGTCATAAGGGCTTAAAAGGAAATCAATTTAGTTTGATTTAGTTTTGATTATTAGAATGTGGGTTTCATTTATATTTGTGGATATAAATGAAGGAATAATTGATTTTGGCTTAATATGAATGGGATTTGGCTAAGCTCATGAAGGTAGGTTGATATGGCTTAAGAAGGGTCTTGGTTGGATTTGGATTTTGTTTGATTTAGTTTTGGTTATTTGAGTTCATATTTAATTTATGTTTGTGAATATAAATGAAGATGTAAATGATTCATGAGGAGATCAATCAAGTTTGGATTGAATTGGGTGGAGATTTGGCCAAGTCCATGGAATTCAATCATAATGCTTAAGGAGGATTTGGGAGTTTAAATTTGATTTTGGGTTTCAATCATTTGGAGTTTGGGTTGGACTTGAATTTGATAAATGAGTAAGGGATTAAATTGATTTTTGAGAAAATCAATTGAATTGGGATTGATTTGATTTTGGTTAGATGCTAAGTCCATAAGATAAAATCGTAGGGCTTAGGCAGGATTTTGATTTTAGATTTGATCATGGGTTTTAATCATTTGATTTAGAATTTGGATTTGGATTTGGTATTGAATTGGAGGTTTAGCTTGAGAAGGTAAAATATATTGGGTTTAGGCCACAAGATGAGCAAGTCTCCCTAAATCTTTAAGGCATAACCTACCCCATGATAAACCCTTTTAAGTCTAAGGCTTAGGTTAAGTATTCACATCACTATAAGTGTCTTAAGGTTAAGGAGTTCTTAGTGTCTATAAGTCTAGACCTATGATGAGGCGTTGAGAACTCACACTAATGTGGCTAAGTTTTGGATTCAAAAAGTAATAAAATATTTGTTAAAATAAAGCAAATCAATGAGATACTAAAAATTAATTATTAATTATCAAAATTAAAATTTCTCAAGCAAAGCACTAAAAAGCTATAATACAAGTGTAAAATAAGTAATATTAATTAATTAATTAATAAAATTAAATAATTAATACACATCATTAATCACAAAAGCAAAACAACATCATTACTATATGCCTTGTATTCACTCAGACCATCACACATTATTGTATGACATTAGCGTTTGACAAAAGACTACACAAAGCATTGTTAAGTGATGGTAATTAAGGAAGAAGAAGAATAATATACTCTTGAGTGTACTGAATGAAAAATGATATCATTTGAGCTCATTGCCCATCAAAACAATCTACAATACCTTAAAACATGATTTTGATCTAACAAAAGTCAGTACACTCCAGTATAAACATGAAATAGTGTAGAACACTCTTGAATATACTAAATGTATTAAGCTAAAATGATCCAAAACTATGCTAATACTCTTCAAATGAACTTAAAATAACTTACAATATCATTTAGATCTACAATTGGGTAGTACACCATGATTTACATAAAAGAATAAAGTAATACACTTTTGAGTGTCTAAGGAAAAATGATATTATTTGAGCTCACCGCCCATCAAAATAATTTACAATAATTTAAAATATGATTTTGATATCATAAATGTCGATTACCTACTATATAAACATGAAATAATAATACACTCTTGAGTGCAATGTATTAAGCTAAAATGATTCAAAACTATTCTAATACTCTTTAAATGAACTCAAAATAACTTACAATATCATTTATAGCTACAATTAGATAGTACACCATGATTTACATAAAAGTAAATCAATACACTTTTAGTGTATTGAATGTATTGAGACAAAATGATATCATTTGTGCTCATTGCCCATCAAAATAATCTACAATAGCTTAAAATATGATTTTGATCTCATAAATGTCAGTACACTACTATATTAAAATGAAATAGTGTAGTATACTCCTGAGTATATTAAATGCATTGAGCTAAAAATGATTCAAAACTAGTCTAATACTCTTCAAAAGAATTCAAAATAGCTTATAATATCATTTAGATCTATAAATGGACAGTACACCATGGTTTACATAAAAAATAAATCAGTACACTCTTAAGTGCATTGAATGTATTGAAGAGAAAATGATATCATTTGAGCTCACTGCTCATCAAAATATTCTACAATAGTTTAAAATATGATTTTAATCTCATAAATGTCAGTATATTGCTATATAAACATGAAATAATGCAATACACTCTTGAGTGTACTAAATATATTAAGCTAAAAATGATCCAAAATTATTCAAATACTCTTCAAATGAACTCAAAACAGCTTATAATATCATTTAGATCTATAATTGGGCAGTACATCATCATTTACATAAAAAGTAAAATGGCACACTTTTAAGTGTTACTAAATATACTGAAGTAAAAGATGATATCATTTGAGCTTACTGCCATTCAAAATAATCTACAATAATTTAAAACATGATTTTGATCTCACAAATGTCTTACCCTGTATAAATATGAAATAAGACACTCTTGAGTGTACTGAATGCATTAAGCTAAAAATGATCCAAAACTATTTTTATACTCTTCAAATGAACTTAAAAGAGTTTACAATATCATTTAGATCTATAATTGGCGTACGTGATTTACATAAAAAATAAACCAAAAAGTTTTTTTTTGTGTCTGGATGTATTGAGCTAAAATGATCCAAAATTATTCTAATACTCTTCAAAAGAACTCAAAATAACTTACAATATCATTTAAATATATAATTGGACAACACATCAAGATTTTCATTAAAAATAAAATAGTACACTCTTTAGTGAGTGTGCAAAAGAAAAAAAATGATATCATTTGAGCTCACTGCCCATCAAAATAATCTAAAATAACTTAAAACATGATTTTGAACTCACAAATGTGAGCACACTGCTATATAAACATGAAATAGTGTAGTACGCTCTTGAGTGTACTGAATATATCGAGTTAAAAATTATTTAAAATAAATTTAATATTTTTTATGTGATCAAAATAATTTATAATATCATTCAAATCTATAATTAGATAGTATATTCAACGTCATGACCATCTTCATGATTCAGTGATCAAAGATTTATTTATTTCATTTTTTGAGAATATTGCATGAAAAGGTCACAATTCTGAAAATGCAGCAGTGAATGTGGCTTTCATAGGAGAAACAATGGAACAACCTAAGTTTAATCCGAAAAAAAATCATTAAACAATGGTGAAAAACTTCATATAATTCATAGAGGTCAGTTATGTCCGGAGGAAGCTGATGATGAATGATGAATAAAATTAAGAAATAATAAAAATAAAAATAAAATCCAACGATAAGAAAGAAATTAACGTGAAATATTTTAGTTAGAATCTAATAAGTAATGGCAATTAACGAAGGAAGATGTCAACACCAGAGTCGGTGTTTTGCAGCCATAAAGAAAGGCAGTGTCTTTGTCGGCGAAATGGAGGAAGATGACTTTGTATCACCGTCATCATCTCATGGAGTAAGGAGATTGAGATCTAGAAAGTCCATTGAATTCCTCTCCTTCCTGTCACGAGGATTGAAGGCGGTGCCGCATGGCCGAGACCGGAAGTGAACTTGGCACGCATGTCGAACACTCATGGATTCTTGCCTTGCGACTTTCAAAGAGAATGAGTTCGAGCTTAGAATCAAATCCTCACTCATCACGCCATCTTCATTTTATCTGGCAGGGATCGAAAGCTTGATTTTCTTAGCAATCAATCCTCGCTCAATTTTGGTCTCCATGCCGCGGTCTTCTCCGTAAGATCCGAATGAGGTTCTCAAAGCAATTATGGTGGTCTGTTATGGTAGACGAAGGGGTTCGCGAGTGTTCCATCTGTCTTTCATCAGTTGAAGAAGGCGAAAAGTTTGTATATTGCCTGATTGCGGTCATGGATTCCATGCGTGCATCGAGTAGCTCGGACATAGGCTGCCGTTCTATCGGGGTGAAATCTCGCAAGTCTTTGAACACCAAACCCGAGGCAGTGGAGGTGTTGGATGGTTTGAGGAGTCTGCTTAGTACAAAAATTAGTTTTTGGAAAAATAGGGAAGGACAGTCATCGTCGAGGGATGATGATGCATCGAACGATGGCGGAGAGCCTGAGCATGAGCATGAGAGGGAGGAAAGCTCTCCTTTGTGAGATTGATTGCTCCATTAACGGTGGAATGTTTTGATTCAATTTTTCCAAATTATACCTAATCTATAATATATTATTTAAAAGGCTATAGAAGAAGAAGAAGAAGAAGGAGGAGGAGGAGGACAAGAAGGCTCTAATCGTGTTTGTAGAAGTTTTAGGAATTTTTATGAAGATTTTAAGCTTAATTCTTATTTATATTATTATTGTGTGCTAGAAAATTAGTTGCGATAGATACAAGTTTATGTCTCAGCCTTATTGAAAAATCTATCTCACACACACAGATATTTGAAGAGAGAATAAGAAACTCCAAGATTTTTATGAGAAAATAGAAAGAGGGGGAAAAATCACGGGCCTCGTCTAGTAAAATTTTTTCACTATATATTTGCTTTGAAGTACAGATTTTAACTTTTCTTGATCACGAGATTACAGAGTTGTATGTGAGAAAGTCTGATAATGGGAATTCCAGAATCAGGTGACAACAGCTATGCAGCGATAGTTGGGCTGTAACTATTGGTGACGACGACCGGTGATGGTGGTCGGCGGTTGTGGCGGTCGGCGGCGGTGACCGATGGCGGTGGTCGACGACGATGATAATTGGTGGTGGTGGCCAACGATGATGGCTTGTGGTGACCGTGATGGTGGTCGGTGGCGGTGATCGACGATGGTGGTGGTGCGATAATTGGTGACAGCTGATCGCGGTGGTTAGCGATGATGATTGGTGGTTGTGGCGATGGCGGCAGTGGTGGTAGCGATATGGCGATTGGTAGTTGGTGGAGAATGACAATAGTGGTCGGCGGTGGTCGACGACGATGATCGACTGCCATGGTTGGCGGCGGTGATCAATGGAGACGGTCGGCATTGACGATGACCGGATGCAGTCAGCGCGATGACCGATGGCATGGTGGTTGTCGATGATTCATCGACGGTCGGCCGGTGGCTCAATTAAGCTATGAGATTCATCGAGTCTCAGAGCTCTCAACTCTCTTTCACTTTCGGGGCCCCTCATATGAAGAATGATGTACTATTTATATATTAGAGGATATTTCTGTAAATACATGCAAAATCCAAACCACTCTCGGACGGCTCAAAATGATTCTGTTGATCATCTAATGTATTTTATATATTTGAATACTCAAATGAAGTCAGAATTAAGAGAACTTGGGCTTGTTAGATTCAACTCGTCAAGACGCTCGATTTGACTATAAACACTCCATATTTATGACTATTTAGGATCTAGCGATATCCTAAAGTTTTTAATTATATTTTAAGGATTTGGATTAGTCTTGACTCATAATCAGTTGCTTTTCGATCATGATTAGTGCTTCAATTAGTGGTTGCTATATCTTTTGCCCCCCAATTTTTGGATGACATTAACTCAATAATCCAAAAATATATGTCAAATAATTGAAAATAACAACTTCTTCAATGTTAGTGAAATTTGTGGGTTCATTAACCTTTACATCACATATGGTTTGAGAGAATAGATCTTCATGGGTGCACAAGACTATATTCACGCGGGTGGAGACCGCAGCGTGGGCATGGGGGCGATGTGCGTGTGTTCGCGCAGGGCGACGCCGAAATGAGGGCTCTCGTGTGGCAGTCTTCGGGTGGTGCTTGACTGCGTCTGTAATGCACGATGAGCAAAGTTTTGGGGTTTTATTATTATTATTTTTATTTTTTCTTATTTTCTTCCTTTTTTTACTTTTATAAAAAGAAATATATAATTGAGAGAAGAAATTTTTAAATCTATTTAAATATTTTTAAATTTCTTCTCAAAATTTATTTTCCTTTTGCCCCTATTGTGGATCAATAAAAACCACCATTGGGGTTAAGGTGACACAAATTTCTCCCATATGCTCCGATGTTCTTCTACGTTGGATTAGAAATTATCTAGTAGAAGTTCAGGGGCTAAGGGTAATAAAATTTATTTTTCTTATGTCGGCAAGGCTCTAACCTTCTTCCAGAAGGTGTGCTCATGAGACCTCTTCGATGAAAATAGTGGTTTAAAGCGTCGGTGTAATTTTCGGAAGGAATATGAGATAGTAGATAAGACACAACCCAGAGATTTCATCTCATTTTGCGATGACTTTAGATCTGGTTCCAGGTTTCCTATAGGCGCAAGCCCCTATAGTTAATTACCCCTCCCAGTAAGTGAGAGAGAACTTTCGATTAAGGCTAGTCATTAGATCATTGAATGCATAGCGTATAGTAGCAGCATATGGAGTTTCAAAATTTAAGATATGAAATTCATTATTTTAGCTTAAACCGGATGGTTGGGGGAATGTTGACGTGCCCGATCTAGATCCCATGGTTAGTCATCCCGGCGTCCGCGGTCTGTCACTTAGTCAGAGGAGATAGTCGACCCAACATGACAGAAGGATCCACATCAGCAACACATGGGTTACGTCGTCCAAGAAATTCTTGTAGACCTGGGGTGGTTTGTCTAAGGAGACAATCTTAAGTCCACCTTAGCAGTTTGCCTATCAAGTATACCCTATGATTCACAACTCAAAGAGCGAGCCATTGGGAGCATCTGAGCTATGTGATCATAATATAATGGAGCCGTCGCCAAACCAATCGGAGGACTCGCCATAACTTTCATCGAGCCTCTTGGCCAAACCACAATTGAATGACACAGTCCTTACTGGCAAGAGATTGATTGAGAGTGAACATAACAGAACACTTGATTTGACATTGGCTCCTTTGTGAGCTAGAGTTTATTTAATTTGTCACCCTGACAAACAATTATGGAAAGTGGATAGATTGGGTTTGATTTAAGTTTTAGTGATAAAATTCCATTTAAATGGTTTTTAATTGATATTTAAAAATTGATTTGATTTGATTTGATTTGAGAAATTGATTAATTTGGATATGTTTAAGAGCTTTAGATCTGTCAAATTTGTTTAGCTGTTAACAGAAGATTAGATCTATTGTCACCCAAGATAATTAATTTTTTTAGATATTTCACTGATTTGAAGCTCTTATTATAGGTTTTTAGGTTTTGTTAACCCCTATAAGACTAAACCGGAACTTAATTTGATTTAAAATTTGATTAATTTGAATATTTTAAGAGTTTTAGATCTCACTCGTTAGCTACAAGACTAGATCTGTCACATGAGAATCAATTTTAGATATTTCACATTTGAAACTCTTATTATAGATTTTAAGTTTTGTTAACATAGTCTATGACTAAACGAAAACAACACAACATCCGGACATGAATTTAAGCATTTAGTGTGGGCACATGTGTATATAACTTAGACAATTTCTCCTAATTAGTGATTTCACTAATTTTTTAAAATCATAATTAGAATAAAATTCCTTGATTTTTGATTAAAAGAATCCTTATGATTTTTATAGATTTGGATTTAGTATCAATCTGCTTGTACAAAGTTCTGAATCGTGTGAAGAAGCGTTTTGAAGCTATATGTTCAAAAGAAAATTTAGTTTGTTATTTTATAAAAGTGGATTTACCTCAAGTGACTTTCATTTTCCCCACTTTTTTTGTTTTACTTTTGTTTGTGTTGTATTATTTTCCCTCCCGTTTGTTGTTTGGAGTTTTTAATTTTGAATTTTAGGGTTTCTTTGCTTAACATCCTTAAGTTGATTCATTTTATTCTCCCATTTTTAAGTCAAATATTTGGCATAATTTTTTAACCTCCACGTCATCCAGAAGGGTCGCATCGGGGTGTTTTGGCTATTCCCTTCCGCCATAAGCATGGAGGTTGGTGTTTTAAGCACCTTGGCCAATTTCAATCTCGTTATGCCACGATGAGCATAACAATATAACACATAAAAGCAAATATATATGCAAATATTCCAAATTTGATTTTACGTCGTCCCGCATATCGAACTATTTTGGCTTCGATGCCTTAAAGAAGCGTGCGATGTCTTCGCCATATTTCATATCATCACACCCTAATGAGCATGGTAGCCTTGATCGCTCGATACACCACGATGAGCATAGCGGCGGTGTCTTTAACTCGAATTTCATCTCGTCACCATGAGCATTGAGGTCTTGATTATTACTCGATTGATGAGTGTAACGGTGTCTGGACACTACGGAATTTCATCGTTATGCCGATGAGCATGACGAGGCCTTCAATCACTCGATGCCGATGGCGTGGCGGCGGTGTCACACTACGGTTGAATTTCATCTCGTCGCCACGATGAGCATGGCGGTCTTGATCTTCAAACGCACGAGGAGCATAGCGTGTTGGAACTACGGCGAATTTCATCTTGTCAACGATGAGCATAGGGCCTTCAATCAGTGCATTTAATGATGCAGTGGTTTCTTGTGACACCACTGTCTTCATGCACTTATGCCCGATAGGCATGGTCTTGAACACTAGGAAAAAGCACAAGCAATATATATATATATATATATATATATATATATATATATATATATATATATATATATATATATATATATATATATATATATATATATCTATATATTCACTGATGATTGTCACTCTTTGCATGGTATGTATCCATTATGCCATATCTGAAACATCAAAGCCTTCTTCTTGTAATTTACTAATCAGAGCAAACTTCAGTAATTGAATATTGTTTTATATCCAATCACTTCTTCAGTAGCTTTGTATGACACATGAAATCCACGGGGTTGAGATCACCAACTCCAGTCATTGCTCATCGAGACTTACAGCAAGCCTTCCCACAAATTTTCATGTGGAAGAATATATTTTGATACATCTACATATGTCAAGACCTTCCATTAAAGTAGAGTTGAAACAATATAATATGAATCTATTCCTACTTGCTGGACCTCGGTGCAAGGCCATCGTAGAGGACCACAAAGCAAGACTCCTCTTGGAGGAACAATGCTATAATTTGCAAAGAAATCAGGAAGGGAGGAAGACTCGCTTGCGGTTTAGCCGGAAGAAGCCAAGGGGCGGATTTACTCTTGATGTGATGGCCATGACTTGTAAATTCAGTTTGAGTGGCTTCTTCCTCATCGATGTGTGACGGTGGCAGACCTTCGTTATGTCAGCCACGATTCAAAGCACTGCAGCTATGCTTTAAGAAGTTGGTGAACTCAGCGGGTTCTTCTTCTTCTTCATTACATAATGTTCTCAATTTGTTCTTTGGTGTTTCAGAATTGTGACGATATGAACACATATCCCAAACCATCAACAGAGACCAAAGAATAAGAAAAGGCCAAATTGGTTAAAGACTTCATCACCAACTAACGGAAGAAGATCGAAGAATAAATCAATAGGTAAATAAATAAAATAATTAGCTTTTACGGAGGATTTCAGACTACATAAAAGAAAATATCACAAAGGCAGACGTCCCAAGATTACAAGAATCAAAGTATAAACATATAACAAGCTAGTAGCGAGATAACGAAGATTAATAAGCATGAGATCAAGAAAGCATGACGACATCAAAGCAGAAGACTAATAGCATGAAGATCAAGTCCTAACTAAGCGGAGAGAATTAGCAATCTTAGCATGATTCTGAGCCGGCGAACTATAAATAGAGGGAGAGGAATGAAAAGGTTGAAGAATTTATCTCAAGACTCTGTTCTCCTTCTCTGTCTCTCCCTCTTTCTCGGTCTCTCTCCCCCTCTAGCTCAATTCCCACGGTGGAAACCGGAGGAAAACAAGACGGCCATCCGGATCTCCTCAGATCTATCTGCTGTTAGGCATCCTCCCTCTACGGTGGATCTTCCTTGGATCGACCATCATGGGATCTCCTCTTCTCCTCCGATCTCCCTCTCGAAACCCTAGCGAGAAGGCAGAAGGAAAACAAGAAATGAATTAGGGTTTACGATTCGATCCCAGTATTGAATCTGGCCGATTCGACATCTGTTTTCCACTCAAACCCATCCACGATCCGATCAAAGAGATCAGCTCGAACAACACCATCATAATCCACTCAAATCGGAAAGAAAGGCAACCGTGTGATCAAAACAAAGATCGAAGATAACGGGTTCCAGCGGCTAAAGCGGCAAGAAGACCAATCCAAGTGAGCCCATCCAGCGGCGAGAAAAGGCGCTAGATCCAGCGGATCGAAGGCTCAAATTCTTTCCTTTTCAGGGTTGACTCAATTGGAAGGGTTTGACTCACTTGACTCAACTCACCCAGCAGACCCAATTGGAGCGATCGAGCGAACTCAATCAGAAGAATTTCACTCAAGCTCCGTATAAGCTAATTACAGAAATTAATCATCTCCTCTCAGTAATCACGATATATACATATCATTGGTGCTCGTTGACTCCACATATCAAACAATGGCGAAGGTACAAGAATACCGGCAAAACTTTGGAAGAATGTGACAAAACAAAGCGAGGAACAAATGCAATCCATCATGATACTTAAAGTATCCGAAGACTCTCCTGATTGAAGAAAAATTGGAAAATAATGCAAGAACAACAACAATCACAAATATACTCACTCACGAAATCTCCTCTAGACATCAAACTCAAAAATAACAATGGGCTAAAGTAGATATGGTGAGAGAATCAAGGGTTGGTTATTTAAAGCGGATCAATTTTTCCAATATTACAATCTATCGAAGATCGAAGTTTTAATTGCTTACATATATGGACGCTCTTAGGTATCAATGGATGCGATAAACAATTAAATACATGGAATCGTTCAAAGTAATTGAAGGTTTGGACCATCACTTTATAGAGATTTAAGGGGTGAATTGGCTAAATTACAAGCAAATCCACGTCGATTTCTACAATGAATTTGAGGAGTTATGTCAGATTTGAATTCCCCGATTTTCTACAAAGTTGTTTTGAATCGTTGAAACATGACATTAAAAGTAAAGAACCTTGACCAACTTCTCTACAAACTTTCAATTGGCAAATTAATGGAAGATAGATTACAAGATGATATATCTACAACGGACCATACATTTAATCCATAGACAATGAACAAGCAACTTTGCCACCAACATTGGCATAGCCAAAATACACAACAAAGACCACTACCCATTCGAAATTGATTCTTGCTCAATTGGAAGAAAGAAAAAAGAAAAGGTCTTTGTTTCAATTGTGATGAAGTTCTACGAGGGTCATAGATGCAAATCAAAACTCTTTACCCTTGTAGCAGTCAATGAGGAACAAGAAAATCCTTGTAGCAGCCAACCTGAATCATGGCAAGATACTGATTTAATTCAGGAAGAGTTCCCTGCAGTTTAAATGTCTGAGACGGTCAAACCCTAGAACTCTAAGGTTACAGGCGAGAATAGGCAACAAACAAGTTGGTCTTGATTGATGGTGGATCAACCCACAATTTTATCAAACTAAACTAGCCTTAAACGGACAATCACATCAATATCGGTTTTAAAGTGCTAGTAGGGAATGGAGACTTCTGTTGCAGAGTTTGCTCTCAATGTGCCTATTCAACTACAAGGACACACTTTTAAAAGCAGTGCTACCTACTTGCAAATGCAGAGGCGGATGTGGTTTTAGGAGTCATGGTTGGAGCAGTTAGGTGAGTGCACAATGGACTACAAAAGCTCACAATGAAGTTCTACCAAAATGACCAATTAATTCAACTACAAGGAGACACTTCAACCAAAATAGACAATATTACATTCCACGGTTTACAAAACTACAAAATCGGAAAAATATCGGTTCTTACTTTGGTCGGAGAAATTAATGAGAACAATCCTTTCATGATTTCATATCACTGTAAGTATACAACAAGTATTAGAAAAATACAAGAAGCTGTTTGAGGAATTTTGCCTCCCAAAGGGATATTGATCACCAAATCCGCACAGGTCGACTTAAGGTGAAAAACTGATATCCTTATTTTGAGCAATAGAAAAGCGATTAAAGACATGATGGATCTGGCATTATAAGAAAGTACAAGTCCTTTCTCATCTCGACTGCTTATTAAAAAAAAGGATGGCACTTGGCGTTTTGTGTGGATTATAGAGCTTTAAACAAGTGCACCATACGATGGGTTTCCCATGCCAACTCGAGGAATTAATGGATGAATTATATGGAGCCCTTGTTTTCCAAATTGGACTAAGATCGTTATCATCAAATAAGAATGGCGAGAAAAAGACATTCATAAAGCGCTTTCGAACACATGAAGGCCATTATGAATTCATAGCAATGCCTTTTGGGTTAACCAATGCCCCATCTACCTTTCAAGCTAATGAATTACGTGATTCTTAAGGAAATTTGTTCTAGTGTTCTTTGATGATATACTCATATATAGCCAAACATTGGAAATACATCAAGAACATCTACAGATGGTATTAGAACAACTGAAGCAACACTCATTATATGTCAAACCATCCAAATGTTCATTTATTCAAAACAGAATAGAATATTTGGGACATATTCTTTCAGGGATAGAGGTGGATCCCAGAAAATACAAGCGATACAAACTTGGAATATGCCAAAATCATAAAAGCAGTTAAGAGGATTTTTGGGATTAACGGTTATTATAGAAAGTTTGTCAAAAACTATGCAGAAATTGCTTCTCCTCTTACATCAATGCTGGCCAAACAACAATTCCATTGGACAGATCAATCAACAACAGCATTCACAAAACTAAAAGAGGCTATGGTAACATTACCAGTACTTGCATTTCCTAATTTTACTATGCCATTTATCGGAAAGCAGATGCATCAGGACGACCATAGGAGTATTAGCTCGAATAATCACCCATTAGCTTATTTGTAAAAGCTAAATCCTGCAAAAGTCTTCAACCTATGCTAGAGAACTCTATGCAATTGAAGCGATTGCAAGATGGAACAATATTCTTGGGAGCCAAATTTACAATCGGTGATCAAAAAAGTATTAGAGAATTATTACGACAAACAATTCAAACCCGAGCGACAAAGATTTTTGGTCAAGCTACGGGGTATGATTATAGTATTGAATATAAACCGGGCATTACAAACAAAGCGGTGATGCAGTCAGGAAAAATGTTTAGAAGGCGACTTGATTAAGGATCAAACAGACTCCTTAATGTCATTAAACTTCTCGTATATACTCGAATTCAAGGATCTTATTGTGAAATTACGAGGAAACCAAAGCTAATAAGGAATTACAAAAGTATATAAAAAATTGGCGACAAGCGGAATTATTCCCTCATTACAGTTAGAAAAATAATTAGGTTCAAATTGTAATAGCAAAAGACTCGACCTTAAAACAAGATCATAAGAGAGTTCCATTCAACACCAATAGGAGGGCATGGAGGCATTGAAAACTATGACTAGAATTACTCAACAATTCTTAAAACAGATGAAAAGGATATTAAACAATTTGTATCAACATGCCCCATTTGTCAACAAATCAAATATGATACTCGAGACCGGCAGATTACTACAACTTGCCCATACCGTTGCAATATGGAGGAGGTATCATGGATTTCATCCTTTGGTTTACCTAAGTCTCATAATAAAACAACTATACTAGTAGTAGTGAATGTATCAAAGTATGCTCATTTTTACCAAAACAATTTTCAGCGGTTTATCTAGCTCAAATCTTTATCACCAGACATTGTGAAACTCCATGGGATACCACGAAATAGTATCGAGATCCATTGTTTATGAGCAATTTTTTGGCAAGAATTGTTGAGACTAAGTGGAACAACTTTAAAGCTGACGGTCTTACCATCCTCAAACGGATGGACAAGCAGTAACCAATAGAATCTAGAACAATATCAGGAGCTTTGTTTTGGATACACCTAAGGCATGGTTACAGTTCTACCATGGAGTTTTGCTATAACACAAGCATGCTTCAACCAAAATGACTCCTTTTCAGCGGTTTATGGTAGACTCCCTCTGATCATTCCATATGCTATCAATCTGACCAGTCGGAGGTAGAATCGATTATTACAACAAAGAGACAAGAACATACAAACCACGATTAACAAATTTACGAGGAAGCTCAAAGCGGATGAGGCGATAAACACGAAGAGACCTTCAATTGGAAGTCAATGAATTAGTTTTAGTTAAAATACAACCTTACGGTGAGACTTGATGACAATCGGTATACCAAATTGCAAAGAAGGTATTATGGACCCTTCAAAATACTCAAAAAAATAGGTATGGTGGCTTATAAAATTGAATTACACGAAGCGAAAAATCATAATGTATTTCACATATTTAGATTAAAACCATACAGGCGGACTGTTGTCCATCCGGCCAGTTATCAAACCAATTGAGATGGACAAATGTTTATTATACCTATCAAAGTCACGGATCACGAGAATGATACAAAGGAGATCAACAGATCAAAGAGGTATTAATCAGTGGGAAGGTTTATTAGAAAGCAGATATTTCGGGTAGAGAGAAGAAATCTGAGGAAAATTTTCGATTTTGACCTTGGGGACAAGGTCAAGGTGGAGGAGTAATGATATGAACACATATCCCAAGCCATCAGAGACAGAGAATAAGAAAAAGGCCAAATTGGTTAAAGACTTCATCACCTAACAGGAAGAAGATCGAAATGCAGAATAAATCAATAGGTAAATAAATAAAATAATTAGCTTTTACGAGGATTTCGGACTACATAAAAGAAAATATCACAAAGGCAGACTGTCCCAATGATTACAAGAAGAATCAAGAAGTATAAACATATAACAAAGCTAGACCAGTGAAGCGAAGATTAATAAGCATGAGATCAAGAAAGCTAACCGGCCGACGACATCCAAAACTAGCATGAAGATCAGAAGTCTAACTAACAGGAGGCAACGAGTGCCAATCTTAGCAATCGATTCTGAGGCATAGCTACTATAAATAGAAGCGAGGAATGAAAAGGTTGAAGAATTTATCTCAAGACTCTGTTCTCCCTTCTCGTCTCTCCCTCTTTCTGGTCTCTCTCCCTCATGGCTCAATTCCCACGGTGGAAACCAGGAAAACACCAAGCAGGCATTTCCCGGATCTCCTCCAGATCCTCTCAGGCAGTTCGGCATCCTCAGGCCCTTTCTGTGGATCTTCCTTGGATCGACCATCGCCGGTAAGGATCTCCTCCTTCTCCTCCGATCTCCCTCTCAGAAACCCTAGCAGAGCCGAACCGAGAAGCTGAAAGGAAAACAAGAAATGAATTAGGGTTTATTCGTTCGATCCCGTAATTCGAATCGCGGCCGACCGATTCTTGACATCTGTTTTCCACTCAAACCCATCCGACGATCCCTGATCAAAAGACAGATCAAGCGGACAACACCATCGTAATCCACTCAAATAGAAGAAAGGCAACCGTGATCAAAGAAAGCAGTCGAGAGATATGCGGGTTCCGGCTAAGCGGCAAGAAAGACCAATCCAAGTGAGCCCATCCAGCGGAGAGATTAAAGCTAGATCCAGCGGATCGAAGGCTCCGAAATTTTCCTTTACTCGGTAGGGTTGACTCAATTGAAGGGTTTGACTCACATTTGACTCAACTCACACCCATGGACCCAATTGGAGCGATTAAGCGGGCAGAACTCAATCCAAGGAATTAATCACTCAAGCTCAGCCAAGCTAATTAGAAATTAATCCTCTCTCGTAAGATCAGATATTAATACATATGTCAGAACACGAGTGGAGACTAAGGTAATACAACATCCCCTGATCTTCAACAAGCTCTTTGAAAGCTGTCAATTGTAATTGATTCATGAGGATGATGCACTCATAGCCTTGATGTCATGTGCTTTGGATTGGGACAGTTACTCACAGTAGTGGATGAAGCGGTCTTGAAGTTAAAGTATCAGGCGAGATATGGCGGTGGAATCCTGAGGCGACCTCAATCACAGGGAATCATTGGGATGTCGATGTCGAGATCGTTTCCTCGTTGCTGAAGGCTCAACGACCATGGCGAGTTGGCCGAGAGTTGGATCATGCAAAGTAAGTTTCTTCATGCATCACGATTCTTGAGAGAGAAAACTGTTTCTTGGCGTTCTCCACTGCGGTTTGAAGGAAAGGAACGAAAGAAGGTCCTCGTTGGTTTCTGTGGATGAGGAAGGAGAGGAAACAGCATGTTTTAGGTGTACATGAGAGAGAGAGAGGTTATACGAGAGAAGCGGGCCTTGAATAACAAGAGATGTCAGGAAGGAGAATAGCCTTTCAGATTGATCCAGCAAGCGGGCGGGAAGCGATTAGGAGGGCGGGCTCGTTCAGCGAAAGAACGGTTGAGAATTATCGGGTGAGCGAAAAATTGAATCTCACATTAGGAGAAAATAAGGTCGCACATAGCTTTTGCGTGCTCCATTCTGACGATGTGTCCCATTTTTCCCGTTTTAATTAGCGGAGCGGCGAGATGGGCGGCTTTCCTGGCGCTAATGAAATTGAAAAGATTGAAATTTCTTCAATAGATATAACAATGCTATTGAAGCAATTAAAATATTTATAACAAGCTATTAAAATACTTTCAAAATAGCTAAGGCACCATTTAAAAATTCTAAGTAAATATACAGTTCACAACACTTTGTACAACGAGCATTTAAATACATTCTTAAATGGGCCACGACACTATCTTGAATGTTTAGATTCAAGTGTCGAGGATCTGCTGGTTGCTTCCGTTTAGTCTTAGGTAGGGTTGCAAAACCTAAAAAATTATTATAAGAATTTCAACTTAGTGAAATATTTAAGAAACTAATTTTGTCATGTATAGATCGATCCTCTGTTAGAAGATAACAAATTGACAGATCTAAAGTTCTCAAATATATTCGATTTAATCAATTAACTATCTCGATGATGGCTGTGCTGAATGGTGATTTCAACTGGAGGGGATACTTCCATAAAAAAAATGATTCTATTTTCAAATCAAATTAACTCAAATTAAATATCAATCTAAAATTATTTAAATGAAACTCAATCATTAAATGCTTAAAACAAAACTCAATCTACCTTTAGGTTTGTTGGAGGTGATAAATTAAGAAAACTCTAGCTCACAAAGGAGGCAATGTCAAATAATTGTTCTACTATGTTTCTCAACCAATCTCTAGTGGGCGTGACTCGTGTCCTCACTGTGGCTTGGCGAGCTCCATGATGATTATGACGAGTTCTCGATTGGGTGGCTTGGTTAGGCTCCATTATATTATCGATGTCGTAGATCTAATGACTAGCCTTAATCGAAAGTTCTCTCACTTATTGGGAGGGAT
This sequence comes from Cymbidium sinense, assembly GCA_021442155.1. Taxonomy (NCBI): domain Eukaryota; kingdom Viridiplantae; phylum Streptophyta; class Magnoliopsida; order Asparagales; family Orchidaceae; genus Cymbidium; species Cymbidium sinense. Next base: position 53,100 of record JAKCPB010001136.1, on the reverse strand, counting down.
AATTAATTGTAGGGGCTTGCGCCTATAGGAAACTTAGAACCAAATCTAAAGTCCTCACCAAATGAGGACAAAATCTAGGTAGTGTATCTACTATCTCTCTGCTTTGAAAATTATCTTAAATCATACTCTTTTTTTATCGAGAGGTTGGTGAATTTTTGAGCATTAAGAAAGATAGGTAGACCTACAAAGACTTAGTTAGGAAGTATAAAAATGACCTTATTTTATTAGAATTAAGTGAGAATTTGACACTTGAGGACACAATGGAGAAGGCAGTTCATGTGACCCCATAGTGGGATAAAAGTTTGTTGTTGTTGTTGTAGACTAGCAGCTTTTGGTTCATTATTTTTATGAATCATCATGAAAGGTCAAGTAGGACAATAATTTTTTTTTTTTTATGATTTGTTCCCTGCAGGTTCTAAAGTTTAATCTGACCGAATCTGGTTTATTCTGCATGTTACCATGGCTAACCATGGCTGCATCAAGTACTAATCTTATATCTTTTGGGCTTTCTGAGCTATATTTTGTCCAGTTTCTCCTGCAATTTTAACATTCGGAGGTGTTGTAGAAGGTCACACAGGTAGCTAAGTTCTGCTTAAACTTTGCGGGGTAATGTTATTGAATGTAATTTATGCTTCAGTTTACCACATGTTAATTGATTTCTGTATGAGGTTCATTGAAGTACTTATTTTAGTCCGCAAATAATTTAAATTCATATAGCCATAGATGCTTATAGTTCTACAAATGTGTAAGTTGTGAGTCCTTCTTCCTCCGGTTTATCGAGATTGTTCGATCTTTCTTCGTGTAATATAAAACTGCAATTCGATATGCATGCTGATATTTTCTATGCTGCTTGTTAGGAGTTATATTGTGGAGCTTAATTTTTCGTTCTGCGAAGAAAAATGCGTTATACAAATATAATCGTTGATCGAAAAAATGAACAATTAAGGGAGATATAACCAATATGAGTGTAGAAAAAATAACGTTATTTATGTATCAGGAGATCAAAGAAAATAAGATTGTTAGTGGAGAGCAAATGTGGCTTTGTTGTCATGTGATTGGTATATAAAGGATCAAAATGCAAGAGAAGTATTTGAGATAGTAGACATGATAATAAAAAGATTGAGACTTATATGAATGAAAGATTTCTTGTAGGTTATTGAAAGATTCACCATAGAGGATGGGGAGAAGCATCATTGATATTGGAGGCAGTATAAACGACAATAGCAACCTTTATCAACTTCATTTATAATTTTTTTTAATTTTGTCTTAATTTTTAGAATTTTAATATATTTTGTCTTAATTTTTAGAATTATTTCAAGTTTGGCTTGCTGAGTTGGGCTTAGAGTTATTTATCTAGTCAAGCATGAAATGATGGTTGACCTCCATATACGTGTCATAAGTTTATGTCAAGCCCACAAGTCGAATTCGACAGACTTCGGATGCTTTAGAGCACAAATCGGAGTTGAGATGCACCAAACATCATTGAAATTAGTCCAAATGACCTCCGATCGACGGTGGCGGACTTATGCGTTGAGCGTCGGCGGTAATATAAATATTGGCGATGATCAACCGAGCGTCGAGTCGTCGATCACTCGCATATATGGTAAAGGCGTAAATCAAACAACCTCCGTTCATAAAATTGATTGCACCATTAGTTTCGAAACATCGAAATCTATCAAGTAAGACTGTTCGCACTCAATTCAGACAAGTTTGCGCGAAAATCGAGTGGTCGGAAGTGATAATGTGCATTTTGAGCTGAAATTGATCCAATTTGACGTTGATTTCAATCAAATGGCATCAAAGCGACCGTTGCGGAACATCTAGAACCTAAGATTGATATATATATATATATATATATATATATATATATATATATATATATATATATATATATATATATATATATATATATATATATATATATATATATATATATATATATATATATATATATATATATATACGTGAGGATCTGTAAAATTCATATTAAGATCAATTAAACACTAAAAAAAGTTAATAATTTACTACTTAATCCTAACCAGCCCTAAATTTTTCCAATGGACAGCCGACCTAAATCCCTAACCTAATTCATGCTCCTCCCCTTTCGCTCGGAGAAAATATTACGTCCGAGTCCGCACGTAGCTTTACGTGCGGACTCCAATCCATGGCGGGCGTGTCATATTTTTTTCCCATTTTAGCGCTTAATGGGCGATGGCGAGAACGACGGCTGGCGTAAAGGGATGGCGTATTCACAACACCGTTTACGCTTCCCCTGGCCCGACCCGGCCCGTCTCGTTCAAAAAGCGGGAGAAGAAGAACAAGATGATACCGTCGTTTGACATTCCTCGTCTGAAACGGTTTAGGGCTTTCTTTCGAAGGATTTTTTCTCGGCTTAGCTCCGCTCTCGATATACGTCGACCTTACTTCGGTGATATAACAAATCAAAATTGAGGTATTGTAGGTGACTACATGAGGTATTTACATGCATTCGAACTTGAATGAATTTAGGGTTTACTCTGTTCTCTCAGTCGATGAAAGATTGGTTATTTTTTATATGTTATTTTGTATAGTACTCTGTACCTCTCTCGAGGGTATAGCATTTAAGGCTTTTTTTTCAGTTTCTTTAGCCTGTTTCTTGAGATTATGTTCATTACATTCAAATGTAAGCAATTTGGAGGCTGTTTGGATGGTTTCAGGGATTTTTTTTGGCATCTGTACTCTCTGTACCTCTCTTGAGGGTACAGATCATTTAGGGCCTACTTTTTTCAGTTTATCTTGTCTTCTTCTTGAGATTATATTTAGGGCATTCCAATGGAAGCAATATAAAGTTGTTTGGATGATTTAGGGTATTTTATATTTGTACTCTCATACCTCTCTGAGAATCATTTAGAACTTTTTTTCAGTTTATTTTTGCACTTTGTGAGTTTATGTTTAGAGCATTCCAATGGAAGCATTTGGAGTTGTTTGGTGGTTTTAGGGGTATTTTGCATCTGTACTCTCATACCTCTCGAGGTCTGAGATAATTTAGGCGACTTTTTTCAGTTTCTTTTGGCCTAATTATTGAGATTATATTTAGGGCATTCCAATGGAAGCAATTTGAAGGATGTTTGGATGGTTTAGAGGTATTTTGTATGTCACTCTACCTCTCACGGAGGACAGAGCATTTAGGCACTTCTTTTCCAGTTTATTTTGCTGTTTCTTGAGATTATATTTAGGGCATTCCTGGAATGAAGCAAGGTATTTGGATGGTTTTAGGGTTTTGCATCGTACTCTGTACCTCTCTCGAGGTACAGATCATTTAGACTTTTCAGTTTATTTTGCATTCTTGAGATTATATTTAGGGCATTCCAATGGAAGCAATTTGGAGGCTATTTGGATGGTTTAGGGGGTATTTGCATGTATTCTCTATACTCTCTTGAGGATAATTTAGAACTTGACTTTTTATTTCTTTTCTATTGAGATTATATTTAGAGCATTTGGAATTTGTTTGTTTGGATGGTTTGGGGGTATTTTTCTCTTACTCTCGGAGTCTGAGCATTTAGACTTCTTTTCCAGTTTATTTTTCCTTTCTTGAGATTATATTTAGGGCATTTCAATGGAAGCAATTTGATATTTGGATGATTTTAGGGTTTTTTTTTGCATCGTACTCTTACCTCTTGCATCATTTAGGGATACTTTTTTGTTTCTTTTTTCTTGATCATTTTCATTTTCTGTTTGGATAGTTTGAGTTATTTTATGTTTATGAATTATCTTTAGGGCATTCCAATGGAAGCAATTTGATGGGCTTGATGATGGTTTATTTTTTTTGCATCTCTCTGTACCTCTTTGGAGGTCTGAGCATTTAGACTTCTTTTAGTTTATTTTGCACTTCTTGAGATTATGTTTAGGGCACTCAATGGAAGCAATTTGATGGTTGCTTGGATGATTTAGGGTATTTTGTATCTGTACTCTTCACCTCTTTGGAGGTCTGAGCATTTAGACTTCTTTTTCAGTTTATTTTGCACTTCTTGAGATTATGTTTACATTAATGGAAAGCAATTTGATGGCTTGGATGGTTTGGATGTTTTGTATGTGTACTCTTTGTACCTCTTTGGAGTACAAGCATTTAGGACTTCTTTTTTTATTTTGCTTCTTGAGATTATATTTAGGGCATTCCAATGGAAGCAATTTGATGTTTGGATTTGGTATTTTTTGCATTTTCGTACTCTACCTCTTTGGAGTCTGAGTATTTAAGACTCTTTTAGTTTATTTTATGTTTGAGATTAATGTTCATTACATTACAATGGAAGTAATTTGGCTTGGATGGTTTGGGAGTATTTTGCATCACTCTCTTTGTACCTCTCGAGGGGTCTGAGATCATTTATACTTTTTTCAGTTTATTTTGTTTATTGAGATTATGTTTAGGGCATTCCAATGGAAGCAATTTGAGTTTGGATGGTTTATTGGGATATTTTGCATCACTCTGTATCACTTTGGATTACATCATTTTGACTTTCTGTTTATTGGTTCTTGAGATTATGTTCATTTTCAATGGAAGCATTTGGAGTTTGTTTGGATGATTTGGGGTATTTTTACCTCTCGTACCTCTCTTGAGGGATACATTGTTAACGACTTTTTTTGGTTTCTTGGCTACTTCTTGAGATTATATTTAGGGCATTCCAATGGAAGCAATTTGGAGGCTATTTGGATGGTTTTTGGGAGATTTTTTTACATCTGTACATTCTATTAGGAATAATTTGGAAGTTGTTCGCTTGGTTTTGATGGGTGATTTGCATCTGTACTCATTTCCTATTGACTTTCTTTTGAAGTTTACCATGCGGAAAAGGATAACTTTGAGATCTTGTACGTAAAAGTGTTCGATAATATTGCATGCTTTCTTGATGAAGCCATATTTTAAAGGCTTCATCCATCAATTCATTAGACTCCGAGCAATTACTGTTGCCATTACATCGATCTTCTTTGGGACATAGAAAAGCAAGCTTTCTTGTTGGGTGGGCGGTTTTCCTTTCACCCAGATGAAGTTGCGATGATAGGGATGCCAAGCGAGGAGAAGGTCTTATGGCAAATCCATGTCCAGTTGATTCATCGGACTACAAGAATCAACTTGAGAGCATTAGATGGCTCGTTGCACATGCATTTGTGCGATTGTACATACATTTTCTATTGTATCTATTTTTTTATATCACAAGGGGTGGCATCGAATTGATTTACTATGATGACATAGATAGATTTGTTGAATACAAGTGGAGCCATTTGGGACTTTTAGTTTCCCAATTTGATGTTATTACATCGATTGAACGAGAGTGGGTTACATGAGTGGCTTTGTCACTCTTGATGGTATGTTATATCTCCAAGAATGTGTAATTTAATGCGTTGAAGTTCTTGTTTAAAATATTCATTAGATATGGCGTGAGCACATAAGCATCATAACGTCATTTCCATCACCCCGCATTATCTTTGCGATGGGCAAAAATAGAGTTTTCAAATAATGCTTTCACTGGTTTGGGAGGAAACCATGTGACATATAATAATATCACTTAGTTCATATAAGAATGTCTTTATTTATGTTGTATGTCTTCATATTTTCTTATCAGTTTATCACAGGTCTGCCTTTCATTCGAGGACATATTAGAAGGGGCAGCTCCTTAAATCGGTGTCCCCTTGCAACAATCTACACATGTCGAGCAGATAGCGGTCCATTTTAAGTCCAATGAGTGACCCCCCGACTCTCCATATGTCTCTCCTCGATATTCTCCCATCAGTGTATCAGCACCCTCTACTACCCCACAGGCTTTTGGTGGAGAGGATACTTGTTTGGGGACTTGAAAGATACTCATCTTTTCATGCAACAATGATGGAGAGGATGGATGATTTGTGGGTTCTTGCTCGAGGAAGTTTCTTTCCAGCGTGAGGTCTACCAAGTGTGGGGAGAGGTTCTGTGGGGGGTCACTGGGGAAACTCTTGAGGGAGGCTGGGGGCTTCCCACTGGAGGTACCCACAGGGGAGGCTACCACTTGGAAAGCCCCGAGGAGAGGGCAGTGAGGAAGCTCTTGTGGAGGCTACCAGGGAGCTTCACGTGGAGTTGGATACTTCCAGCGGGAAGCCCATGGAGTTGGCCGTGGGTGAAGTTCTTGTGGAGGCCACACATGGCGATGCTCAAAACATGTCGGTAGCGTGGTGTGGTGTCTTCAATATAAGGAAGAGGAAAAGGAGTTCCCCTTCACACACACTTATAGGAAGTCACGAGCAAGAATAAGTGATGTGGTGGCCTCCACTCAAGATGAGAAGCCGAGAGGTATTAAGTTACTTTCTTTTAAATTTGAGATAATAGAAATAGATTTCACTAAATATTTTTTATAGGTTCACAAAGATGATCCAGTCAAGGTTGATTACCCATAGGCCTATCGTTGTGGTGGAGGAGCATCAATGGAGGTATGAAAATACTGGTAGATCGATCCTTAATTCATAGTGAATCTAGCTCTTCATCACTAACTCATCGGATAATTTCATTGCTCCAGGCACTTCATGTTGTTGAGTTCTCATCCAGAGCTATTTTGCTTGATGCTGATCTTATTGACGTCGCTCGATTCGAGGACAAGTAAATTCAATCGATCACTCCTTACATGGGTGATACGCGAGTGGTAATCACATTAATCACGATATACGGCCGATACATACATTCTCTTGAAAGTATTCCATAAAGCTTCTTGTCCCTATTGTCCTTGCCCACACGAAATGTTGGTAAATTGATTGTTTTTTGTTTAGATAAAGCTAGAATATAATCGTTCTCTTCTTAGTTATGCAGTGCGATAAAACGAAAAATGTTTATCATATGTTGAGCAATTCGAGTTAATCTTACTTATAGATAATCGACCGGACACTGTTGGGCATATTAAGTTAGGGGCACATTTTTGACTCATTACCCAAACCAGAGAGTATTCTTCGAGATTGTAAAACGGTTTTCAAATTTGGTTCCTCTTAACTATTTTTTTTGGGCCAACTTATTGAAGATTATGTTACGGCTATTGAGATCAAATTACTTGTTGAAGATCTTGCGGTCTTTTTTTGCGATCGAAAATGGCCAATCGAAATGGTGAGTGATACAGGTCAAGAAAATAGTGTGTCATTGGGAATGTTTGCGCAAATACATGGAAGCGAATCAAAACCTCTCAGTGTGGGTAGACCACCAGGATTGGCCAAAGAAGATGAATATATTTAGGGCTGAGTTCGCTTACGCTATATTTATTTAGGACTGAAATCCAAATTGAGAGCAATAGGATTTAGTTTGATATAGGATTTTGTATAATGCATTGGTTTGGTGGCTTTGAAGACTTAGCTATTTTTGTTGAAGTGAATGGATCGTTTATGGATTTGGGATGATATTTTACTCTGCTTTTTGTAACTTCTTTTCTCTCATTTCATTTAGTTTGATATCGCTGATATTTTACTCTAGGATGATAATTTACTCAATCATCATTTTTTTATCTTTATTTGGTTTTTTTGGGGCTATATTCTTGAAAGAAATGCGCATTTAAAATCATTTTTATGATATTCATTTGTTATAAAGTTTGAGTAAAATATCCTCCGACGGGTGGTTTTGGCCAAGAAGGCTATTATATTATGATCACGACCATAGCGCCTCATGCTCCCCAATGGCTCTACCCTTGAGTTGTGAATCATAAGATATATCTAATAGGGAAAAAAGTCTTACTGTAGGTAGACTTAAATGTCTAACAAACACCATGTCTATAAGGATTTCTTGGATGGCGAACTCATGTATTTCATAAGGATCATTCTTAAGTTGGGTCATTACCTCCTAATTGAAGACTAGAGACCCACATCCCATGATGATAAAACTATGGGATCTAGATACGCCATCATTCCCAATCATCCGGTTTAAAAAAATGATGAATTTCATAATCTTAAATTCTAAAATTTCATATCTTCGCTATAAAGCTACACATTAAATTTAACGACTAGTCTTAATGTCACTTTGGGAGGTAATTAACTGAGGGCTTTATGAAAACCCTGAACCAAATCTAAAGTCCTCACCAAATGAGGACGAAATCTCTGAGTAATGTTTTATCTATTATTCCATTCGTCTTCTGAAAATTACATTGATACTTTCAAATCATACTCTCTTCATATTGTCATCGATTAATGCTCATGATGACTGATTTTAACTAGTTATCTTTCTACCGATATAGTTCAACTGAACATGTATTCTGCTATATTTAGAATTTTGAGTTGAAGAGTTTACTCACTTCACCAATCTCTTATGCGAATTTTGTGTGTTGCACGTGTGTGACTCACTTAAAATTATAACAAATAATCCCAATAATTTAGGAAAATAGTCAAAAAGTCTCTTCTTCTCTTTTTCTCCTGCATAGGAGAGAAGCCTGATTTCATTCTATCAATATCACTCCTTCATAGATTGATCATAAAAAAATTATCATTTTATATGATGGAGTACCTATTGAGAAATCAAACGCCCATCAACTACTTTATTTTGATTCTTCTTTTCTTTAATTATTCATTATATTATACTCTCCTTATGAATTCATATCTCCAACGAATAAAATTTATATGGAGATTTTTGATTAAATATTGATCAAGATGTAAGACTCAAATTTGATCTGTAAATTGTAATTCGACTCGATTTGATCTAAAATGAATATCTTAATTGGCCACTTCAGTTGTGTTTCGTTTGTTAAATTTTTTAACCTATTTAAGTAGGTCGGTGTCATTTCCTTTTGTAGGGTCAATTTTATGTTAAAATGAACCCATTCAATTAACTCAAATTGATACCTCTAATTACACTCAATATCCAATAAGTAAACAATATTCAATAACTTTAAAATTCCCCTTATCTATTTTTAATCCTAATATTTTGATTTTGATTTTTAAAATACTCATATTTTTATCGACCTCCAATATCTCTAAACTTTTAATATCCCATTAACCCGAGCATCTTTGCAATAATAATGAATGCAAAGGCATAAGACAAATTTTTAAACAATTAAATTAATCATTTTCGCACAAATACCCTAAACTTTAATTATTAACACTCATTACAATAAAAACAAATGTAAAATTTATCAATACAAAGTTCTCATATGCTTTCCACCTGCACAAGATTATATCTATTTTATAATTTGAATTTTTCCTTACTATTATAAAATATTATAATTATGTAAAAAAAAAAAAAATAGTACCATCGGACTGTTGTGCATTGTTTTCAGCACAGCTGTATCACCAGCTCCAACCTTTCTTGCTCCAGCTCATCCCTAATTAGCACTTAAACATTTATTAATGACAGAGATTAAGCAAAGACCGCTCTGCTTAATCTTAACAGAAGCAGAATCTCGCCACGAAGGTCTCTTTGATGCTGCTAATATTACCAAAAGCAGAGCAGAACAGCTCATGTTGGCATTCTAATTAATTAATAATATAAGTGATTAAACGCGGCATGGAATTACAGTTAGATTTGAAATGTATTCTTAGATACGAGCGGTGGATTTAGATATTTTTGAATTAAAAAAAAAATATGTTTTGAAGTTTGAATTGAATTATTAAAAAATAAAATGATTCTGGGATGGATTTGAGAATAATATGGGAGTTATGATGGACAACAACCTGAGATATTTTTATTTTTAAAAATATAAGATATGTATATGCGTTGAATATATTATAATAATAAGAATTAAAAATAATATATATAAATTAAATAGATAAAATATTTCAAGATTAAAAAAAGTTATTTAATTATAAAATTACTTTTTTAATATTATTTTAATCGATGTTTTCATCTGTTAGTAATTTGCTCGTGTAAAATTCATGACATGTGTATATTGCATAATTTATTTTAGGAAGTATGAGTGCATCATGATATGAGAATGAGAGATTGTTTGGGCTAATTATTATTATTTTTACTTTTGTTATTTATATTTTAATGTAAAAGATAAATATGTGTGGCATCTTAAAAATATGTTAATTTTATTTTTATGCGATGATAGTGAAGATCTTGATTGGATATATTGACAACGTAAAAGATAATGATGATAATAGTCCATCGATAGTGATGGTAAATACTAATGATGATGATGATATTTTTTTAAAAAAAATAATCTAAATATTTAAAAATTATTTTGAGTAGTTTTAATTGATAACTTGATTTATTTTTAAAAATAATTAGAAAATTTATAAAATATATTAAATAAATATCTTTTAAAAAATAAAATTAAAAAGTGATCCAAATAGGCTTTTAGGCAGTATTTGTGGTGATTGGCCACTATTTAAATTTTCAGATAACACTTTGCCATTGCTCCCTTTTTTTATAAAGTTTATAATTAAAAATAATTTTTAATAATCAAATTTATTAGAAAGCAGTAGCTATAATAAATAAATTATCTATTTTTAAAAATAAAAGAAATTTATAATATCTACAATAACTTCAAAAAAATTTATTTTCCCATAATAAGTTTACTTTTATTTTTATAAATAGTCATAATTATCTTAAGTAGGCTAATTCAAATAAAAAATATATATATAATTATAGTTAAATTAGTGATGTTGCATTATTTATATTATTGTTTTGTAAGAAAAATATTATTATTTAAGTTGAATGTGATAAAAATAAGAATGATAAGATAAGTATCACATTAAATAAAATAATAAATTATGTACTAATTATATTATAAAAAATGGACTTATATTTTTTTTAAAAAATGATTTATAATAAATTTAATTTATTTGAATATATGAAATAAAACCATAACTTGCTAAAATTTATATAAAAGAGAACCAGTCGTATCATGCAGGTTGTTAGTGGGCCACGTGGATCGACTTAATTAAGCAATCTTGTCTATTAAAGAGTTAATCGTCGGCATTAATCTGAAAATTCTTCCAACCGAAATCAGAGAGGTGGAGCTCAAGCTCCGGCGCCGACGATCATGATCCCAAATCCTGTCCTCATCACTGCCGGAGTTTTCACGGGAGTTTCTCTAATAGTGTTGAGCCTTTACTACCTTCTCGCCAGGTTTCGTCCTCGCATCCATCAATTTCGGCCTCCGCTGCCGGCGGCGGCCGTAGTCTCCTCCTCCGCAGAAGATCCGAAGGAGATTCTCAAAGCAATTCGGTGGTATAGCGAGCGGGGTTCACGTCTGTCTTTCATCAGTTGAAAGTTCAGATCTTGCATTGGGTGGCTTCCAGTGCATCGATGAGTGGCTCTGACATAGCAGTTGCTCGTTCGATCTCCGTGAAATCTCCGGCGAAATCTTGGAGCAATGGAGTGTATCGAGGAGTCTACTTAGTACAAATATTAGTTTTGGCAAAACAGAAAGGGCAATCATCATTAAAGCGATGATGATCTGGCTGTGAGCCTGAGCATGAGCATGAGAGGGAGGAAAGCTTTCCGGTATGAGATTGATTGCTCCATTAACGGTGAAATGTTTTGATTCAGTTTTTCCAAATTATACCTAATCTGTAATATATTATTTAAAAGGCTATAGAAGAAGAAGGACAAGAAGGTTATTTACTTTGTTGATTAAGACTAGTAGTTTATAAGATGAGGCTCTAGTTTTCCTCGAAAGAGGCGTCGACTATCCTCGTCGGACCAACCGAATTTGGAGGCAATCAAAGCCAGTAGTTCATACGGCGAGGCTCCAGTTTTTTCCTCAAAAGAAGCGTCAACTATCCTAGTCGGACCGATCGGGTTTCGAGGTGATCAAGACCCATAGTTCATATAACAAAGCTCCGATTTTCTCTCGAAAGATGCGTCAATTGTCTTCATCGGATCGATCAAGTTTGGAGGCGATCAGGCGTTCATACACAAGGCTCGATTTTCTCTTGAAAGAGGTATCAAGCCCTTGTCGTGAAGCTGGTTTGGGCGATCAAGACTCATAGTTCATCGACAAGGCTAGTTTTCCCTCGAAAGAGTTTGACAAGGTTTGGAGGCGATCAAGGCCCATAGTTCATACGACGAGGCTCCAGTTTTCCCTTGAAAGAGGCATCGGCCCTCGTCGACCGTCGGGTTTGGAGGAATCAAGTCGTAGTTTAATTGATTTTCTTAAAACTCCAATAGATGGTTCAATAGTTGATAGCGCAAGGTGGTAGAAGCATTGATTATGAACCATTCCTCAAAAACTCAAAATTCGGATAATTTGAGTGTCACTTTTCATGATGTTACTTGATGCTGTTGACTTGTATAGAAGAAGTTGAAAGAATCTGTGAAATATTTTTGACTCATCCGAGGTTATTTGTCAAAGTGTCACTTGATGACATTAATATGTATGGAAGAGGTTGAATCAAATCCGATAAGAATTTTTGACCTATCCGAGGTTGTTTGTCAAAGTGTTACTTGATGACATTAACTGGTATGGAATGAGTTGAATCAAATCCGCCAAAGATTTTTGACTCATCTCAGGTTATTTGTCAAAGTGTCATTTCATGAAATTAACTTCTATGGAAGAGGTTGAATCTCAATCGATTTTTTTGATTCGAGGTTCTTTGTCAAAGTGTTACTTGATGACATTAACCGGTATGGAAGAGGTTGAATCGAATCCGCCAAGAATTTTTGACCCATCCGAGGTTATTTGTCAAAGTGTTACTTGATGATATTAACCTGTATGGGAGGGGTTGAATCGAATTCGCTAAGGATTTTTGACCCATTAGAAGTTATTTATCAAAGTGTTACTTGATGATATTAACCTGTACGAAAAAAGGTCGAATCGAATCTGCGAAGGATTTTTGACCAATAAGTTGCTTGTCAAAGTGTTACTTGATGACATTAACATGTATGGAAGTGGTCGAATCGAATCCATTGAGGATTTTTGACCCATTCAAGGTTATTTGTCAAAGTGTTACTTGATGACATTAACTGTATGGAAAAGGTCGAATCGAATCCGTGAAAGATTTTTGACCCGTCCAAGGATATTTGTCAAAGTATTACTTGATGACATTAACCTGTTTGGAAGGGGTTGAACTGAATGCGTCAAGGATTTTTTACCCGTTCGAAGTTGTTTGTCAAAGTGTTACTTGATTATATTAATCTGCATGGAAGAGATCAAATCGAATCCGCCAAGGATTTTTGATCCGTCCGAGGTTATTTGTCAAAGTATTACTAGTTGATATTAACCAGTATGGAAGAGGTCATCGAATCCAAGGATTTTGACCAATCAGTGAGTTTTACTGGAGTTTTGAAATTTAACATGTGTGGAAGAAGTCAATAGTTTTAACTTTCATCCAAGATTGTTTTGTCAAGGTATGATGTTAACCGTGGAAGAGGTTATACATTTTGATTCTTCCAGATTATCATCGAGTATTACTCTGCGTTAACATGTGTAGTATGTACAAAGTTATGACCTATCTGAGGTTGTTTGTCAGAGTGTTACTCGATGACGTTAACCTGTGTGGAGTAGGTAAAAAGTTATGATATATCCGAGATTGTTTGTTAGAGTGTTACTCAGTGGCATTTAACCTGTGGAGGAGGTCAAATCAAAAACATCTGTTTGAGGTTGTAGCCAAAGTTTCTCCTTAATCTTTGCCTTTTTCATGAGTATTATTGACTTGTTTCTCGAACTGATAATAAATTAGATATCCAGAATATTGATTTGGATGATCTTTTGAGATTAAGAGTTGCTCTCTAGTTTCCAATAAAAGCTGAAGGATTGAAGTTCGATGAATCTTCATTCTTCTTCTGTATTCCTTGAGAGTAAGATTTTTTTCACCATATATATGGTGTTGTTTTAAAGTCAGATTGTCAACCAATATGAAGATGTAAAGGGTCTATTTCTCACAAACAGCGCCAAACTATTGTGTGCTAAAAAACTAGTTGCGGTAGAATACAAGTTTTTGCCTTAGCCTTGTTGAGAAATTCAACACACACAGAGATATTTGAAGAGAGAACAAGAAACTTCAAGATTTTTACGTGAAAAAAATCCCAGAAATAAGGGGAAAAAATCACGGGGCCTCGCTTAGTAAAATTTTTTTACTATATATCTGCTTTGAAGTACAAAGTTTAACTTTTCCCGATAATGGGATTATAAAGTTATATGTGAGAAAATCTAATAATGAGAATTCCAGAATCAGGTGACAATAACTATGCAGTGATAGTTGGGTTGTAGAATTGTTAGGCGATGCAAACGGCAACGGTGGTGTGCGACGATAGTGGTGGTGACCGAACGGCGTGGCGGATGATGTCTGGTGGTAGCGGCAGCGACTTTTATTGTGGCGGGGAGGTAATTGGTGATGATTAGCGATAGTGGCCGCAGCTGGATAATAGCAGTGGTGGTCAACGTGATGATGTCGGTGGTGGTGTGGCTAGCCGTGCGTCGACAACGATAGCCGGCAGCAGTGGTCGTGGTGGTCAGCAACGATGATGGCATTAGTTGGCGGTGGCAACGGCGGTAATGACGGCGAGCGATGGCGGTAGCCGGCGGTGGTCGGCAAACGATATGCGATGATCCGGTGGGTTAATACGGTAGCCCCGTCGGATCCGATGATGTCGGCGTGCTGATAAGCTTTAGATTCAGTCGTCTCCTCTCTCTTTTTTCGGCCCCTCATATGAAAAATGAGGTGTTATTTATATATTAGAGTGGTGTTTACGTAAATACATGCAAAATCAAAACCACTCCATCGACGCTCAAAATGATTCTTTGATCATCGATGTATTTTAAGTATTTGAATACTCAAATGAAGTCTTAACTTGGGCTTGTTAGATGTCGTCAAGGCGCGATTTGACTATAAACATCTCATATTTATGAGTTATTCAGGGATTTGATTGATATCCCAAAGTTTTTAATTATATTTTAAATCTTTATTTTTTGACTCATGTCAGTTGCTTTCATGATTTGTGCTTCAACTAGTGAAATTTTCAATGTCATATCATTTATAAAGAAATTGTCATTTTGCATATTTTCGGATTGAAGTTAATCAAATTGATTTTAGAATGATTTGAAAAAAAAAATAGAAATAATTACACGCATAGTACTTAATTTATATATTCATAGAATTAATACTGCATCTAATTTTTTTTTTTTTGAACTAAAGATCTCTTGAATTTGCACGTGCTAGGCTATGAAATTGTTAAGAATTTGATAAAAACAAAAAATATAGATTGAGATTTTAATATGAATTTTAATATTTGAGTGAGAATTTGAAAAAAAATAAAGAGGATGCTACTTTTATAAATATGTATGTTTTGAATATTATGTATGTAATTGCCCCAAAAATTTAATGCTCAAGTTTTGTTATAATTGATGATACAAAATTAGTGATTCTAATTTGTAAATAAATTCAAAAATAATAAAGATATTTGATAAAATGTACAATAAAATAGTAAAATGTTAAGGTATTTAAATATCAGAAAAATATCATAAAAAATTGACATTTAGTAATTTTTTATGACTATTATACGGAATATTTTAAATATTTTAAAAAAAATGAAAAGAACACTTTCAAGAATAACTTCCAAAGTTATATACTTGTAATAAAATATAACAATCAAGAAAAAAAAATCATATTAGAATATCCTTATATATCTTTTATATCAAATTATCAAAAAAACAATAAAAATTAGATGACCTATTGAAAAATATATGATTCTTTATAACTAAATAACGATTTAGGATCTGTTTGGGACAATTGTAGATTTTTGAAAATGATTATCTGATTCTATGGAGAAATAAGTGTTTTGAAAAACTGATGTGTACATAAATATTTTTTTTTGAAAAAATTGAAAAATAGGTTTCAGACAACTACCATGCTTTATCAATTCTAGTTCTCAAAACATATTTCTCACCATAAAACTTTTTAAAAAGCAAACAAAAAGTTAATAGCGGAAAGAAGCTGCTTTATTTTCTAAGTACTTTTTGAAAAAAATAAAGCAACCAGAAAGCTCTCGCAAATGCACCCTTAATTCATCACTGAACCACGACAAATTTTTTAAGGGTATGTATGCAAATCTTCTATTGCAGCTATTAGCTACATATTAGCCATTACTTTGTATCTAAAATGAACATAAACTTAGAACCATTAGTATCTAAACATTAAAGTGATTCAGAAATATGTGTGGAGGTCAACGCATCATCAAATTAATTTTGATCACTCTAGCTTAATGTTTTAAAAAGACACACACACACTCTCTCTCTCTCTCTCTCTCTCTCTCTCTCTCTTAGTCTCTTATTGAACTGATTTTTTAATGAGCTTATTTTATTAATTATTCAACCAGCCTCAATAACTACCATCCAATTGCACTGTAGCTTTTACTATAAAATAAAAACTTGTTCTTATAAAAAATAACAAATTTGAGTGTGCACAAGTCATAAAATAAATAATAAATTAATAAAAATAAACAATTAATATTCAACTCAATTGTCTAATTAATTTTTTTTCTAAACAAGCAAGTAGCATCATCGAACACACTATTGTATGCCTTGCTTCTATTCACTCACTCAACCATCACATGTTCGTGTACACCTATAGTCCCGTCAAGGGCCTCTATAGCTAAAAGCGAAAAGGGTTTTCCATGAGGAGATGGGGTAAACCATTATCATAAGACAAAAGACTACCCAAATCACCGTTAAGTGACGATAATTAAAGAAGAAGAAGAACATTATACTCTTGAGTGTACTGAAGAAAAAATGATATCATTTGAGCTCAATGCCCATCAAAATAATCTACAATAGCTTAAAACATGATTTTGATATCACAAATGTCATTACAAATATCAGAATGTATTAAGCTAAAAATGATCCAAAAATTATGTTAATACTTTTCGAATGAACTCAAAATAGTTTACAATATCATTTAGATCTACAATTGATTACACCATGGTTTACATAAAAAATAAAGTAGTACACTTTTGAGTGTCTTGAAGAAAAATGATATTATTTAAGCTCATTGTCTATCAAAATAATCTAATTTAAAATATGATTTTGATCTCGCCATCGGATATCTATATAAACATGAAAATACATACACTCTTGAGTGTACTAAATGTATTAAGCTAAAAATGATTTAAAATTATTCTAATACTCTTTAAATGAACTCAAAACAGCTTACAATATTATTTATATCTACAATTGAGCAGTACACCATGATTTACATAAAATAAATCAGCACACTTTTGAGTGTACTGAATGTACTGAGATAAAAATGATATCATTTGTGCTCACTGCCCATCAAAATAATCTATAATAGCTTAAAATATGATTTTGATCTCACAAATGTCAGTACATTGCTACATCAACATGAAATAGTGCAATGCACTCTTAAATGTACTGAATATATTGAGATAAAAATGCTTCAAAATTATTCTAATACTCCTCAAATTAATTCAAAATAGCTTATAATATCATTTAGATCTATAATTGGACATCACACCATTGTTTACATAAAAAATAAATCAGTACACTCTTGAGTGCAATGAATGTACTGAAGAAAAAAATGATATCATTTGAGTTCACTACTTATCAAGATAATCTACAATAGCTTAAAATATGATTTTAATCTCACAAATATGAGTACAGTGTTGTATAAATATGAAATAGTGCACTACACTCTTAAATGTAATGAATATATTGGGCAAAAAATGATCTAAAATTATTCAAATACTCTTCAAATGAACTCAAAATAACTTACAATATTATTTAGATATACAATTGGGCAGTACATTATGATTTACATAAAAAATAAAGCAGTACACTTTTAAGTGTTATTGAATGTACTGAAGTAAAACTGATATCATTTGAGCTCACTATCCATCAAAATAATCTACAATAATTTAAAACATGATTATGATCTCACAAATATTAGTACACTACTATATAAACATGAAACACTGCAATACACTCTTGAGTGTACTGAATGCATTGAGTTAAAAATAATCCAAAACTATTTTAATACTATTCAAATGAACTTAAAAGCTTATAATATCATTTAGATCTATAATTGGGCAAGTGCATGATTTACATAAAAATATACCAATACTTTTAGTGTACTGAATATATTGAGCTAAAATGATCCAAAATTATTTTAATACTCTTCAAATGAACTCAAAATAGTTTACAATATTATTTAGATGAATAACTCGACAACACACCAAGGTTTTCATAAAAATAAAACTGTATACTCTTAAGTGTACTGAAGAAAAAAAATGATATCATTTGAGTTCAATGCCCATCAAAATAATCTAAAATAGCTTAAAATATGATTTTGATCTCACAAATGTTAGCACACTGCTATATAAACAAAAAATAGTATAGTACGCTCTTGAGTGTATTGAATGTATTAAGCTAAAAGTTTTTCAAAATTATTTTAATACTCTTCAAGTGAACTCAAAATAACTTATAATATCATTTAGATTTATAATTGGACAATACATTGAACGTCATTACCATCTTCATGATTGAGTGATCGAAGATTTATTTATTTAATTTTTTGAGTATATTTAATAAAAAAATCACAATTCTGAAAATGCAGATGCACCCAATGGAATGTGGCTTTCATAGGAGAAATGATGGAACAAACAAAATTTAACCCGAAAAGAAATTTAAAAAATCATTAAACTGAGGAAGACGACTTTGCGGTACCGTCGTCATCATCGCATGGAGGAGGGAGATTGAGATCCAGGGAAAGTCCGTTCGAATTCCCCTCCTTCGCCGGCTCCTGTGGATTCACTGGGCGGTGCCGCCGCATGTGGCCACCGAGAGCCTGACCGGAAGTGAACTTGGCGCCGCATCGCATATCGAACACTCGTGGATTCTTGCCGTTGCCGCGACTTGCGAAGAGAATGAGTTCAGGCTTAGCTGAATCGATTCCTCGCTCATCACCGCCGTCTTCGTTTCATCTGCAGATGCCAAAGGGATCGAAAGCTTGATTTTCTTATGGCTGGCGCGATGCTCGCCGAGCGCCTGAAAGGAAGGAAAACATTTGTTGCAAGTCTTGCACTCGTAGACGTCTAATCCAGCCTTGCCGTGGGTGGTGGTCGCAGCCTCTGCAAATTGCCGGTTTGTAAATTTCATGGCGGTGGTTGCTTCCTTTGTCGCTTTGGTTTATGGGTCTCTTGGCTTATGACCAACTAGGACAAAAAGTACAAGGCAATTAGCGATGTATTCTTCCTCCTCAGCTGTGATCAGAAAGAACTCCCCTGAGGTTGCTGAAGACGTCACTACATTTGCCGTCGCCGGCGATGAAAGCAGAAGCCTTTGCCGCTTGGTTCCCTTCCGTCTCACTACGGACGAATCTTCGAATATACCTTCCATCGATGATAGGTGAGAAAGAAGCTTGTGTCATGAGAAGTGAAGGGTGAGGAAGGCAATTAGCGGGCTATTATTTATATAGTGATAAGGTGTGGAAAGGCTTAATTTTTAGTTTAGGTTTTTTTATTTTCTTTCAGCTTCGTATATAAAGGAAAAAAAAAATTATTTGAAGAGTTCAGACAATAATAATAAAGTAATATATGACTCTCAATTAATATTCAATTATTATATATTAATTATAAATTATTGTATATTAACGATAACAACTAATTGATAAATTTTGATAATAACAACTTTAATGTTTTGGTGATTTACAGATTACAAGTAAATGTCAGGCATAGGGCAAAAGGGTGAGAGTATGGACTCTATAGTGACTTAGTGAGGGAGGTTTCTGTTAAATATTACCAATGAAGAGGGACCTTACAAGCATGCAAAAACCTTGGCTCTCTTTCTGCTTTTAACTCTAATGGTATAATAAAGGATTATGGACTACCTTGTTCCATGTCAATAAGGAAGGTCTAGTATCATTAGAAAATCAATGAAGGAAGACAAAGGGTTCAAGCAAATAGGTAAAACTCCTTAGAATTGCTTGCTTTAAAATTTAAATTTTTTTTTTTAAATGATGAGTGATAAACTTCAAATAATATGATTCAAATTTTTGACTTTCAAGAAATATTTTTCTTCATCAACTAGTGAGCCACAAATTTTGCATACTTATATTTAAAATAAATATCTAAATTGAATAAATTTAATAAGATTAATATTATTTAATTTTGAAATTATTAATACACTTAAATATTGAATGAATGCTCTATGCTTGAAGGGATCAATATGGACCATCCAAAATAATATTTTGAGGATTTTGATAAAAATAATAAAAGTACCACATAAAAAAACTATAAATAAGCAACCATTCTTCATATGAGGGGGTAATTGGCGCCAAACCTTTACTTAATGTTGGAGAGAGATCTACTTGATAATCACACTATAAATTACCTATCAATAAATACTGTCAGGTAACTATGGTCGCTTGTCTTGACTTTATTGCCAACAATGTTGACATAAATCTTCATCTATAAAGTTAATATACATTGTTGATGCCAATGTTGATGCTTGCTAATAATTTTGTTGCATATAATTCTAGTTTATGAGGCCCATTAGTTATAAAATCATTATAAGTCATCGATGCATATTATCACTTATAAAGTAGATGCATGTCATAATATATATGGTCGATGCATACATTTGACATACGCCATGGCTTATAAGTTTACTTCACACTATTAACATCAGGGTTGATGTCGGACAACTATGTTGCATATCGCCACTCAATATTAATGCAAAGTGTCAATTATAAAACCGATGTACATCATGTACACCTATACGCACACCAAACTTCGGCGTGCCACCCTCCTTGCACATCCTATAGACCTCTAAGGCATCGCTCTGCAAACTAGCACTTTACTTTTGTCTCAAGTCCAAGTCATGCTCGTCCCAAGCCACCAAAGTTGTCTTCCCTCCTAAGCCGCCAAAGTCTTCTTCTTGTCCCAAGTTGCCAAAGTCAATATGTCCCACGCCCCTATGACTGAAATCCATCCTAAGTCCGACGAGCCATCAAAATAGCATCATAGAGTGTTTCTTAGAAGTGAAATTATATCAGTTTTTACACAAATTAATTTCTCTTGCAAAAGTGAAGGGAATTTAGGAAAATGATTAGGAGAGAAGCCTTAATCCAATTCCCTAAGCCTCCTCACTATTAAACAGTGATAAATTATTCAATCAATTAGGCAAGTTACTGTTCATATGCTTAATTATCACCAAATTAAGTTAAGAATTTAATTAGAGCTTACTTAATCAATTTTCTCAATTAATTAACCAAATCCCAAGAAAAATAGAGTGTGAGGTCATACCCTTAAACAATCTTAGAAAATTTAGGTTAGTTAATTAGTTAGGAGTAATTAGGTAATTAACTTTTAATTAAACCTTAATTAAGCCCAAATTTCTATTCAAAATTAATTAAGAATAATTTTAATAAATTTCTTTATGAAATATCTTTAAAA
Source organism: Cymbidium sinense (assembly GCA_021442155.1). Lineage (NCBI taxonomy): Eukaryota > Viridiplantae > Streptophyta > Magnoliopsida > Asparagales > Orchidaceae > Cymbidium > Cymbidium sinense. The sequence continues at coordinate 31,781 of JAKCPB010001136.1, read as the reverse complement.
TGAGCCTTTGTTTATATTTTTGAAAATTTTCTATAATTTATTATGAATTATGAAAATTTCAACCTTAAAAATTAATTAATTAGCCTCAATTAAGCCTTAATCCTGTCGGCGCCACGTGGTGCGTTGACGCGACGCACTTTCAACATGGAGCCGTGGGATTGGCTATTTCAGTAGTCACATCTTCGACCGATGATCGTGAGGAGTCGCTCGATCTAAGATCGGACGACCGTGATCAATCCCATGGTTAAACAGATGATCTAGCGTGATCTAATCACTATCGTCTATTTTAATCATGCGTAACAGACTGCCCGTGATCTCTCTTTCTACGAGTGACGAATGATGGAGCCCGTCCACCATGGATCGCTCAATAAGAGCTCACCCGAGCTCGATTCACTCCAAAATAACCACACACCTTCGCTCGAGGGATCCACAAAGATCCAAAGGCTAAGATCGACTCACATGCAAACTTTCTTCACAAAGCTCCAACACTTTTTTTTGCCTAAAGATCGATCTCAATGGATTTACCTCACCGGGATCGAAGACGCTTGAGGAAGCTTTGTCTAGTTGAGATGATGCCCTGTTGAGAAGCAATTGGCTTTGTTCCAAGTGGATTGCTCGGTTGGCCAAGAGAATGGTGCGGCTTTGAACAAGTCCATCCTCCGATGGGCTTGGAGCTCGAGGGAAGGTTTGTTTGGCTTCGACGACATGTGTGGAAGGTGTGTGTAAGAGAAATTGCGTTTGATTGAGAAATGGGGAAGTTGGAATAAAGGATGTGCTCCCATATTTCGCTTTGCAGGAAGAGAAATCCAAAGTGGAGGGATTGGAATCGCCGAGAGCTTGGGGAGTTTTGTTTCTCTATTGGGAGCTTAGACAAGAATGGTGTGATTTCTGTGAGAATTGAGGGGTATACCCTCAATTGGTGAGATGGATGGAGATTGCTTCCACAATTTCACCAACCGCATCGTGGTGTCGAGGGTCGCACTGAGTCCACGCTGCTCAAGGCTTGCTATGGCGATGGATCTTCCTTGGAACCATTGGGTTCTTAGCTTGGGGAGGTGAGTTAACTCACCTCCCTTTAGTCCATGGCAGCCTACTTAGGGTGGGTAGGTGATACCCAATTTGGATGCTTGATGGCTGCCAAGGATGATAGGAGAGTGGACTTTGCCAATTTTGGCAAATTCCCAGATAAGAGGCATATCCAAGAGAGATTTGCCTTGGGTTTGGCTCCAATTGAGTTTTGGACAAATTTCAGTTGACCTAGGATGGGTTTGGGTCAGGTTAGGTCAGCTCCCAAGATCCCATGAGTTAGTTTCATAGGTTTTTGCTCAATTTGGGTCATATGGGTCAATTGGGTTAATGTTTGGTTAAGTAGACCAATTGGCCAAATTGGGTCATACTAAGGCTTGGGTTAGGTTCAAATGATGATTCAAATTAATTTTTTTCAAGTGGTTTCAATCAATTTGACTTAAGTTTGATTTTGGCTCATTTGGATTCATATATGTCATGAGTCATTGACCAATCAAATTAAATTGGCCTTTGGTTGGTGTTGGTTCAAGTTCAATTGACTAATTGAAAATGATTGTAGGTTTTGGTTCGAATCAATTCAGATTTAATTTAGATTTTTTCCAATTTGATCCTTTAGGTCAATTTGGGCTAAGTTGGTCAATTGGGCTAGGTTGGGTCTAATTGATGAAATTGGAGCTTTGGTCAAGTTCAACAATGAATTTGGAAAGAACTTGAGCCATTGGTTGTAATCAATTTGGGTTGGATCATGATTTGACCTATTTTGACCTTTTAGGTCAATTTCAGGGTCAAATGGTCAATCTTGAATTGATAGTTAAGTCAAATTCAATCATTGATTATGAGTTGGTGTAAATTAATGGTTTCAATTGATTTAGTGTAGGGTAGGTTTTGGCTAATTTAGGTTTCATGTGAGCGAAGGGTTGACTTGGTCAAATGATCAAGTTGACTCAATTTCAATGCAATTGATCATCCTGGGTGATCAATGATCATATGAAGTTTGGATGGGCTTGGTTCAATCCAATTTAGGTTAGAGAACTTGGTTCATATAGGTTCTTTAGCCACTTTTAAGTGGACCTAAATGGGCTAATTGACTTGGTTTTGGCATGATTAAGGTTTAGTTGGATTTATATATGGGTTTAGGATTGAAATATAAATACAAATTGCAATTAATTTCTATGATGGGTTTTGGTTCATTTGGAATTTTTAAGTTAAAAGGGCTAAGTTGGGTTTGACTTGGGTTGATTTCAATTTTGCTTGGTAATTTTAGGTTTTATTTATATTTGGATAGATGATTGAAGAAGTGATTGATTCAAGAGAAAATTCATTGATTTTGGCTTGATTTAGGTGAGTTTTGAGCATGTTCAAAGAATTGTCCTAAATGGTTTAAATTGGGTTTTGATTTGATTTTGAATTTTGTTTTACTATTTATATATTCCATTTATATTTGTGAATATAAATGAATATATAAATGACTTATGAGAAAATCACTTGAGTTTGTAGTGACTTAGAAGCAAATTTGACTAAGCTCATGGAGGTAAAGGGCTTAAATAGAAATCAATTTAGTTTGATTTAGTTTTGATTATTGAATGTGGGTTTCATTTATATTTGTGGATATAAATGAAGTAATAATTGATTTATAAGAAAATCAATTGATTTTGGCTTAATTTGAATGGGATTTGGCTAAGCTCATAAAGGTAGGTTGATATGGCTTGTGAAGGGTCTGCTTGGATTTGGATTTAGTTTGATTTAGTTTTGGTTATTTGAGTTCATATTTAATTTATGTTTGTGAATATAAATGAAGATTTAAATGATTCATGAGGAGATCAATCAAGTTTGGATTGAATTGGGTGGAGATTTGGCTAAGTCCATGGAATTCAATCATAATGGAGGATTTAGAGTTTAAATTTGATTTTGGGATTCAATCATTTGGAGTTGGGTTTGGACTTGAATTTGATAAATGAGTAAGGGATTAAATTGATTTTGAGAAAATCAATTGAAAATCAATTGAATTGGGATTGATTTGAATTTGGTTAGATGCTAAGTCCATAAGATAAAATCAGGCTAGTGGATTTGATTTTGGATTTGATCATGGGTTTCAATCATTTGATTTGGAATTTGGATTTGGATTTGGTATTGAATTGGAGGTTTGGCTTGAGAAGGTAAAATATATTGGGTTTAGGCCACAAGATGATCAAGTATCCCTAAATCTTTAAGGCATAACCTAACCCAATGACAAACCCTTTTAAGTCTCTAGATTTAGGTTAAGTGTTCACCTAATCCATAGAAGTGACTTAAGGTTAAGGAGTTCTTAGTGTCTATAAGAGTCCTAGACCTATGATGAGGCGATTGAGAACTCACTCTAAAAGTGTGGTCAACAACAAGTAATAAAATAAATAAATTAATTAATAAAATTAAATAATTAATACTTAACTCAATTGTCTAATTAATTTTTTTTCACAAAAAGCAAGCACAATCATCAAACACACTACTGTATGCCTTGCTTCTATTCACTCACCCAACCATCACACATTATTGTATGACATTAGCGTTTGATAAAAGACTACACAAAGCATTATTAAGTGATGGTAATTAAGGAAGAAGACGAATAATATACTCTTGAGTGTACTGAACAAAAGATGATATCATTTGAGCTCACTGCCCATCAAAACAATCTACAATAGCTTAAAACATGATTTTGATCTCACAAATGTCAGTACACTCCAATATAAACATGAAATAGTGTAGAGCACTCTTGAATATACTGAATGTATTAAGCTAAAATGATCCAAAACTATGCTAATACTCTTCAAATGAACTCAAAATAACTTACAATATCATTTAGATCTACAATTGGGTAGTACACCATGATTTACATAGAAGAGCAAAGTAATACACTTTTGAGTGTGCTAAAGGAAAAATGATATTATTTGAGCTCACCGCCCATCAAAATAATTTACAATAATATAAAATATGATTTTGATCTCATAAATGTTAGTGCACTACTATATAAACATGAAATAGTACAGTACACTCTTGAGTGAACTGAATGTATTAAGCTAAAAATGATTCAAAACTATTCTAATATTCTTTAAATGAAATCAAAATAGCTTACAATATCATTTATAGCTACAATTGACAAGACACCATGATTTGCATAAAAAATCAGACACTTTTAGTGTATTGAATGTATTGAGACAAAAATGATATCATTTGTGCTCATTGCCCATCAAAATAATCTACAATAGTTTAAAATATGATTTTGATCTCCCAAATGCTAGTACACTGCTATATTAAAATGAAATAGTGTAGTATACTCTTGAGTATATTAAATGCATTGAGCTAAAAATGATTCAAAACTAGTCTAATACTCTTCAAAAGAACTCAAAATAGCTTATAATATCATTTAGATATATAAATGGACAATACACCATGGTTTACATAAAAATAAATCAGTACACTCTTAAGTGCATTGAATGTATTGAAGAAAAAATGATATCATTTGAGCTCACTGCTCATCAAAATATTCTACAGTTGTTTAAAATATGATTTTAATCTCACAAATGTCAGATATATTATATAAACATGAAATGCAATACACTCTTGAGTGTACAATATATTAAGCTAAAATGATCCAAAATTATTCAAATACTCTTCAAATGAACTCAAAATAGCTTACAATATCATTTAGATCTATAATTAGTACATCATGATTTACATAAAAAAATAATATGGCACACTTTTGTTACAATGGGTGTTTATTTTTGGGGTGTGGGCACCACGCAGATCTTAGGGGTACTTATTGAAGTGATCGGGTACATTAAGGAATGATGTACTATCTCAAAGATAGAAATCACCACCCTATAATGGACCTAATCACCTAATAAGGACTCTAAGGCATGATGGTCTGAATATACCAGATCTTTCCCCTACTTTACATGAAAAAGTAAAGTAGGGTTTATTTCAAGCCGAGTTCGTTAAGTTCCCTATGGAGGCAAGCCCCATAGTTAATTACATCCTAAGAAATGAGAATTTCTTAAGAATACTATCGATTAAAGTAGATAATTAGAGTCTCCAAAGATTTCAAGATTAAGACTATCAAAGGATTGGCTATTTTAGAAAATCAAATGGGATAGATCAAGGAGAAGACTTATTTTTGGAATCCAAAGGGAGAAAGTAGGAAATACTCATGATACTAGGAAGCCTAGTGAGCATTCCAATCTACCCTATAGTTGGGCTTTATATTTTTTGAAATTGAAGAGAGTTAATTATTTGAGTTGACATTTTTTAGATGGGCTTATAATTCCATAACATAAGATTGTGGAAATGCCTAAGAGGTGAGGATTTATGCTTGTAGCCCAAAGGAAATAACTACCTCAGATTCCTAAACTAAGGAGCCTTGGTACAAAATAAAGGCACAACCTAAATCTAAGGCGAAAAAAGGGTATATGGTTTACCTCCACAAGAGAGAATAAACCACCGCTTACTTATTACGGAGTGGCGCCTAACTCCTCCTACGCTTTAAATCCATGTAGGCAAGTCTTATGCTTTGCAAGATGGCTGTTGTTCATTTAGAAAGAAAACTAAGTCCTTAGACTCACTCCCCTAAGAGACTAGAGCATGAGTGGTATGAATCCATGACTTAATCTAATGCAAATTTTATCAAATTTATTTGATTCTTTTGGACTTTTGTTTTGACAGTGCTATGGGATTTTGTATGCCTAAATGCATGAGAATTTGATTATGGGCCAAATCAAGAGAGAAAGGGGTGTCTTCCACCAAAGGCTCTCATAGGTTAAGCCTTGATTCTCGGCAAAGATGGAAGCTCCCTCTTAACAAGAGTGAAAGAATATGACATGCATGATATTATACATTCATCCATCCAAAGGGTTACTAAAAATTTTATTATCTTGATTTAATCCCTAGGCTTTTATGTGAGGTTTTAAAATTTTAGTTAGTTATTAAAGAAAACATTAAACATCAAAGAAACCACATCAATCAAAAAAAAAAAAAAAAAAAAAAAAAAGAATAAAAGGTCTGGCGGGTTCACAGACACCTAAAAAAAGAGAAAAGAAAAGATGGTAGTCGAAGCTCTACCCTTATACAACCCGGATTACAAAAATAATATATATGCTATGGGGGTCTTCTTTTCTTCATTTCTTCATTTCTTCATTTCTTTCTTTTGATTTGATTTACTCCAAAGGCATCACAGGGCACCCCAGGGACTAAGCCTTCTAGCCATTGCTCATCCTAATCCCCCATAGCACTAACCCTAATTCCTAATGCAAAATTACATCAAAAATAGGAAAAGTAAATCTAGCTACACCTCCAAAACAAATGTTAGCTAAACATACCATACAATCCAAGCAGTTATATGAATAATTTGGACCTAGCACCCACACATGGGTAACCAAGTCCACTTTCTAACATGGGTTACACTTAAGGGCTAAGCAACCGCACAAAAGAAAAGTATGTATATTTTTTATTACGCCTTTAAGCATAACCCCTAAAAATATGATTAGGCTAATAACGCTAACATCCAGTAAAACATACACCCTAACATCTGTCTAAAACATTACATCACAAACAAAACACAACATCATACATACAACGCCTAACTTAGCACTAGAAGTAGTGACTTAGTATTCTAATGTGTGCTTAAGGCTTGTGTAGCAAGACTTTACTAGGCTTCTTTAGCTTTAAGTTCCAATTTGAAGTTTGAATTTAAATTTTACCTTTTGGGTGATTTCAATCTAAATGATTTAATGATTTTCTTTTCATTTTTATTTCAATTTTATTTGGTTTAAATGATATTTAGGTTCTCAAGAATGAAGAGTAGGATGAATTCCATCTAGATGGGACTCACCCTATTACATCCTAATTCCTAAGGAATCTAACTAAAGTCCTTAAGTATCTTGATTAGCACATTTGAATTTGTGTAATTCATTCGATTTAGAGTTTAAAATTTGAGTTTATTTAAGTATTTGATTAATTGATTTTTTTTTAGATGTTTTAGTTTAATTGTATCTTGATAATTCAATATCCTTAATGTCTAAAGGAGTTTAAGTTTGTTTAAGTTCATGTGTTTTTTAGTTGATTAATTTTAGATTAGGTGTTTTGATTTAATTGAATCTTGATAATTCAATATCTTTTTAAATATTTAATTCTTTTCTTTGATCATGGTTATGTGATTTAACTTTATGTTTATTTAATTCGATTGTGGTTCATTTATTTGTAGTTTGATCGGATTAGATTAAGATTTTATTTTGATTCTAATTGGGTTTGATTCTTTGTAATTGAGATCATATTTTTAATTACATCCATTTGTCATGTTCATCTAAGTTTGGTTTGCATTTTTGATTTCATATATTGGATAGTTAATTAGTTCATTTTATTCAAGTAGGTTGAATGAGATTTTATTTGATTCTATATTAAATTGATGAGAATCTTTCTTGATTTAACTTAATTTGATTCAATTTGATTTGCTTAGCTTTATTGGTCTTATGGATTTGCTTAGGTTCAATGTGATTATGTGATTTATTTAGTTAATAAGTGTATTTTATGTTATTATAAAGGTTTGTTTAATTTTTTTTTTTTTTGTTTCATATTGTGACAAAATGTAATTGATGACTTAATGGTTTTGGTTTGATTTATGTTTTGATTAATTAAGTTTAATGTAATTAATTAATTAACTTAATTAGTTTGTTTGTTTAAGAGGTATTAAATTAAATAAAGATTTGTTTAACTTTTGATTTAATTTCATGTTTATTTGAATTAATGATGTAATTGATGAATTAATGATTGAAGTTTAAATTAGGGTTTGATTATCATTTAATTATATTTTATGTTTGATTGCTTAAGTTTAATATGATTAATGTAATTTATTTTATTTAATTTATTTAATAAATGTGATTAAATTAACTAGTAGATTAGTTAAGTATTTAATTTTAATTAACTTTAATCTGATTTATAAAGTTAAATTTGGTTTATTAAAATAATGGATTAATTTATTAAGTTTGCATTAATTAGATGTTTGGTTAATTAAATTTGATTAATGGGTTAATTAAAATTATTAGATTAATTAAAGGTTTATTTAATTAGAGATTAATGACTTAATGATTTAGGTTTAATTTAAGTTTTAATTAGTGTTTAACGACATCTTAATTATGTTCAATTAAGTTTAGGTTTCATATAATTAATTAATTAATTTATTTAAGGTATGATTATTTAATTATGGGTTTGATTTAAGCTTAATTTTAGAATTTTTAATGTCACTTATTTAAATTAATTTGATTAATTAAAATGATGGATTAATTCATTAAATTTTTATTAATTAAATGTTACTAATTAAGTTTGATTAGGGTAATTAGATTAAAAAGTTTATTTTAATTAAAGATTGATGACTAATTTAGGTTTAATTTATGTTTTGATTGATGTTTAATTGCATCTTCATTATGTTTGATTAAGTTTAGGTTTAACTTAATTAGTTTAATTAGAGGATGTGATTATTAAATTTAATTATGAGTATGTTTTATTTAGAAACTTTAATGTGACTTACTTAAATTAATTTGATTAATTAAGATGATGGATTAATTTATTGAATTTTCATTAATTAAATGTTTGACTAATTGAGTTTGATTATTTATGATTAGGGTTTTACTTGATTTGATTTATTATGTTTGTTTTATTTCATTAACATGATCAATTTAGTTATTAGTTGAAATATTCAATGATTATTTAATTATCTCATTCCAAATGGATGTGATTTAATTAAGTTTACTTTAATTTTATTTAGTTTAATTCAATTAGTATCAAATTATTAAAGTTTTCTAAGTTTGTTGGATTTTGAGTTTGATTTAAGATTTAATCATTTAATTGAGTTTTTAACTTAAATAGATTTAATCATATTTAATTTAATCTCCTTTAAAGATGATATTTTTCTGATTTAAAGTTTGATTAATGATTTAATGAATTCTATTCAATTTCTGATCATTTTATTTTATTTTATCTTTTTATTTAATATTTGAGTTATTTTTAGATTATATTAACTTTTTAGTTATTTAAACTCTAATCTTAAGTGTTTATTTGGGTTTCTTAAGATTAAGAAGATCAAATCATTTTTTTTTTAAGAGTCCTAGATGTCAATTAAAGTGATTTAGGTTATCTTGAAGATTTTTGTAAATTTCTGAATTTTATTTAATTTATTTTATCAAAATTGATAATCTGAATTTAAAATTTTAATATCTACCAATAAGTTATTTTAACTTGAAATTTTTACTGTATGTGTATAACATTAATTTCAATATCTAAAAATTTCAACTTAATAGAACCCATAGTTTTGGCTTAATTAATAAAATATGATTTTTACTAAAACTTAAATTACGCTCTGAATACAAAGTAAATTTTGAATATTTTTGCTTTTTTGGATTTCTCTCGAACAGACAAATCCAACGAGCCCTTGTTTGCAATTTTTGGTTAAGTATTTTATTTTTTATGATTTTTTGAAGTTTCATATGATTTAAATTATTATTATTATTATTATTATTATTATTTTTTTTTTTTTTATACGGTTTGGGCGGAAAGACACGCGACCGTCCGATCAGATCGGACGGTAGATGATCATCGATCCGAGGCGTGGATCGCGCGATCGCGTGAACCGTCCGATCGCAAAACCACGGACGGACGGCAGATCATTTCCGTTGCTCGGAAGCTCGGCCCGGGGCTCGCTGGCACCGTATCACATCGCCCGTCGCGGATCGCCGCGCGATAAGGCCCGGATCGCCGCCCGATCGAGATCCGATCCAACCGCGGATCGGACGGTTGGAACCGCCGGAACAGTGTTTTCGTGGGTATTTTGGAAAAATGAAAGTTTCAAAACTTGTCCAAATGGACTGCCATTCGCACCAAAAAATTCTATTTCCATTTGGGATGATTTAAAATAAAAGTGCTGGATTTTCTAAAGGAAACTCCTAGAATCACGAAAAATTTAATACAAATATAAAATTTACGCTAAAGTTACCTCACCGGGATGATTTCGGCGGTGAAGATCCAGGAGCTTATGTGTGAAGGTGAGTAATCTTTAGCTTGCTTCTCTTGCCTCCTTCTCCGATGTTTACCACTGAAGAGCAAATTTTATGATTATTTAATGGCTAAACGAAGTGGGGAATGGGTTACTTTTGGCTTTGGAGAGCTTTGAGGGGCTGAGTGATGATGGGAGCAAGAGAGCTCAAGTCTCATTTCCCTCTCCTTTTATAATGGATGAAAATAAAAATTTTTTTGAATTATTTTGGCTCCAAATTGAATGCCATCTCTTGTGGTTGGGCTAGATCTAGATTGATTGAGGACTTTGGATTTTGCTCCAAAGTCCTCTCTGCCACATGATGAGATTTGTTTAATTGGAATATTGGTGCCATGTGATGAGGGGTTAAGTGCATGTGATGGGGAATTAAATGAGGTTAGGTGGAATCCTGTGGGGTTGGTTCATGAGGGATTTAAAATGGGTTGGGTTTATTTTGGGCTGATCCCAAATGAGTTTGGATCAGCCCCTAATGGGTTTGGCTTGGTTTCAAGGGATTTGGCCCAATTTAGGTCATATGGGTCATTTTGACCCATTTGACCAAAATTGTCCAAATTAACTTGGTTTATGGGTTGATTCATGTTCAATTGACTAATGAAGATGAATGTGTCTTTGAATTAATTTGGATTTAATTTTGATTTAGGCCAAATTGACAGCCAATTTTGGGCTAAGTTGACCGATTAAATTCATTGATCAAATTGAGTTCAATTATTATTTTAAGTTCAATAATCAATTTGGAATAAACTTGAGCCATTGGTTGCAATCAATTTGGGTTAGATCCCTGATTTGGTTCTTTAGGCCATCAATTTGGTTTTGGATCAAATGGCCAATTGGGCTTGGTTTGGCCCAATTGATTGCAATTGATCATCCTAGGTGATCAAAATCATGGTGGAAGATTTTGGTGAGCTTGGTTCAATCCAATTTGGGTTGGATTAGAAGTTGGCTCAAATGGGTAGTCACTTTAAAGTGCACCTAAGTGGGTCAATTGGTTTAGTTTTGATTTGATTTGATAATTGTAGGTTTCATTTATATTTGGGTAAATAATTGAATAAATGATTGATTCAAGAGAAAATTCGTTGGTTTTGACTTGATATGGATAGAATTTGGCTAAGTCCAAAGAATTGGCTTAAAGGGTTTAAATTGAGTTTGGATTTGATTTTCAATATGGTTTTGGTCATTTGAATTTGGATTCATTTATATTTGTGAATATAAATGAAGGAATAATTCATTTATGAAGAGATCAATTGAGTTTGATTTGATTTAAGGAAAGATATTTGGCTAATATGGTTCATATGGCTGAAGGGGTTTTAGGATTTGAATTTGATTTTGGGTTTCAATCATTTGGAGTCAAATTTTGAAATTAATTTTTGAATTTGAATTTAGTTTGAGAATTGAGTCTGGGTTTGATTTGAGAAAGTGTATCTAGATTATATATGGATATGTGTAATTTCCTTAAACCCCAAGGCAGCCTAATCTTATGATTAACACTTCTAAGTCTCTAGGCTTAGGTTGTTCACCTAATCACTAGATGTGTCTTATGACTAAGGAAATCTTAGTGTCTAGAAGATCCTAAGTCTAAGAGGATGTTAAGAACTCACTCCAAAAGTGAGGTCAACAAAAGGACCCCGATAGGTGTGGTGTAACAGGCACACCAAGACGTATTGGCGCTGACCAAAATGATCAACAACATCCGTAAGATTGCAACAAACAACAGTGATATACCTAGACCCGAAGGTAGATAGAATCACGATCTTAGTGTAATGTCTTTATGCCAAGGGCATAAGAGAGTAAGAAAGAATGTGGATTGAGTACATGAACCTTCCTCAGGGAAGCAGTTCAAGTTATGGGATATAGATTTGAGTTTGATTGTGAATATAATTTGATTGGGTGTATCCACGGGATAATAATTTAATTAGATTTCTTTTGATTTGTTTGAGATTCCACTAGGGAGGTTGGTTTAATTTGTTATGGCTCCACTGGGAGAAGGGTTCTAGATTGAGGGCATATCCGGGGATGTACTCGAAATTTGTTTAATTTAGATCTAGGTCCCAGGGAGGCCAATTTGATTTGCCTCACCGGAGAGAAATTTTGTTTGATATGTTTAATTTGACTCCACTAGGGAGGTTGGTTTTAAATTTATTTTGTTATGGACCTGCATGGACTACTTAAGAAGGCCAGGGGCCTTGGTGCCTCTTAGATTTATAAGTCTAAAGGGGTAGTCCGCCATAAGGTAGGACTATCCAACCTAAGGGGTTGCCTTTTGGTGTGCAATGACTATATGCTGGGAAGAAAGGTAGACTTACATCTTCCAAAGCAAGAAAGTCAGGGTGATCTGGAGCAACACATCAACCCTAAGCTTGAAGAGCACCACTGGGGATCTTATCTCAACTCAAGAGTAGTCCTGATGATTAATTTGATTTGATTTGATTTACTTTAATTATATTGTGGACCTGTTGGATGGACCCGAGAGGAGGAGCTGCCTTTGACCATCAGTTTACAAGTCCAAAGGGGTAGTCTACCAACCACAAGTAGGACTATCCGCCTAAGGGTTGCCTTTGTGCAACGATTGTACAGGAAGAAAGCGTAGAGACTTACATCTTCCAAAGTAGATCAACCGTGATCTATTGATGGCACAACAGATCAATCCCGACCTAGACTATTTGAGTGAATGCCGTGGACTCATATCGACTCAAGAATAGTCGAATTACTTTAATTTTAGATGGACCGCTTTTGCGATGAATCTACTAAGAAGGAGCTACATCTAGAGATTCTTAGGTTTACAAATCCAAAGGGATAGTCTACCAGCCGTTAGGTAGAACTAACCAACCTAAGGGGTGTCTTTCGGTTTGCAATGGTCAAGTTTGGAAGAAAGCACGGGGACTCACATCTTCCTAAACAAGAATCCACTGGGGTGATCGGTTGCTTGCAACAAATCGGGCCCGACCTAGGGCTGCCCGTCGGTTTGCAACGATCGTGCTGGAAAGAATGCGTAATAGACTTATATCTTTCAAAGCAAAGACGACCGGGGGTAACTCGTTGGTGGCACAATAAGTTGAACCCGACCTAAGGCTTAATGGAGTGACACCGGGATTTATCTCAACTCGTAGTCGCAATTCCTATAGGGAGTTTTCACGACCGCCTCTAAAGATAGGATGCCCGCTGGGGGCTTGAATTCCTAATCCACAAGCAAATTTTATTTGTTTGTTTATTTATTTTATCATGGACCTGTTAGTTTGAGGGATCAAACCCGAGAAGGAGCTTATATCGCCTAGACCTCTCTTGAACCAAGGGAGAATCGCATCCATGAACAAATTCTCCAACCACGTGGGTGGCTACCGTGAAAGGGGACCGCCCAATCCAAAAGTAACCGGGTAGTGTCTAAATGGGGTCTCAAAGGGCGTGATCCAAATAGAATGCCCGCAGGGAAGGGGCCACAATGGGGCTTCAATCCAACACCTAGAAAATGACATGGCTAGTCATATATCACATAGGTACCAACTCATGGAGAAAGCGGGACTTACATCTTCCAAGAGTGGTGTACCCACCGGGTGAGTCAGTCGATAGCGAACATCAACCAACCTATGGTGCCCATCGGTTTGCAATCACCTAGAAAGAAAGCGCAGGCTTACATCTCTCTAAAGCGAACCCATCACTGGGATAGTTCTCTCGACAGTGCCATCCGACCTAGAGCCATTGAGTGAATGCCAGGGGCTTATATCGACTCAAACATAGTCAAGAGGAAAGGAGCCTCTAGGGACTTACCCTAAACCTCAAATATATTGACCTAGTTATCATGATGATTAGTTCAAGAAGAAAGCACAGGGACTCACATCTTCTCAAACATGATCAACCATCTAGCTTCTCAGCTGAAGACTACTAAACTAACAAGGCTTTCGGTTTGCAATGGTCATTAGAAGAAAGCACGGGGACTTACATCCTCCAACAAATGACCAGGGTGATCGGTTGCTTTGGACAACAAATCGGACCTAGCAGAAAGTGAGTGCCACAGGGGCTTGCTCCCACATCAAAGTAGAAAGAAAGATATGTGTATTTGTGTTTGATATGAAGGAATAGGATGCCAGGGACTCTTACACCTAAACCTCTGGAAACTCGACCAATGATGGCTAGCTTCAAGAAGAAAGTTGGGACTCACATCTTCTTAAATAAGACCAACACAAGGTAGTTCACTAGCAGGATAGTGAAGCCTACCAAACTAACAAGGCGCTCGTCGGTTTGCAATGGTCAAATTAAGAAGAAAGTGCGGGGACTTACATCCTCCAATAAATGACCACTGGGGTGATCGGTTGCTTTGGACAACAAATCGACCTAGAGCATAATGAGTGAGTCAGAGGGCTTGCTCATCAAAAGTAGCCCGAGAAAAGATATGTATGTTTTGTATTTGATATGAAGGAATAGGATGCCACTGGGGACCCTAAATATATCATGGTGAATTCACAAAAAAAGATATTTCTAACAGAAGAAATAAAATTTGAGATGAAAGAGATTTTATTGATAATTATTTTCAAACAAGATTTATGGATAATATTTCTTTAAGTAGAGCCCATTGATTGGAAGCTCTCCTTACAATTTATGAGTTGGTAAGACCCTCCTTGGTAGGCCTTCTCTATGGCATAAGGGCCTTCCCAAGTGGGTTCAAACTTTCCTCCTATCTTTCGATGAGCAACAATTGGTCTCCTTAGAACTAAAACAAGCTCTCCTACTTGAAAAGCTCTAGGACGGACCAACTTGTTATGAGCTTGAATCATCTTGGCTATATAACTCGAGGTTTTGGCATGCTCGTAGCTCTCCTCCAAACCTTGAGCTCTTCCAACCGTAACTTAGCATTCGCTCATGATTTTGCTACCATGGCTATCCTTAGTGATGGGAGTTGGACTTCCAAATGGTAGAACGCTTGGACCCATACACCAAGGAGAAAGGGGTAGATTGAGTTGGAGTTCTATATGTGGCAAATAGCCCATAAAGCTTCAACCAACTGCTCATGCCATCATCGTTTGTTGTCATCTAATGTCTTCTTCAGTATTTGAATGAGGGTTTTGTTGAAGGCTTCTGCTAACCCATTTGCTCTTGGATAGTAGATGGTAGAATATCTCCAATCTATGTTGTGTCTAAAAGCTATTGATTTTAGTGCTCTTGAATGCGCATCATTATCGATATAATTCCGAGGCACCCCAACCTATATACGATATGGTTCTAAAACCGGAGCACATGTTGAGTCAGGACCTCTAAGTGGGATTGCCTCGCACCATTTGGAAAAGTAGTCAGTAGCTAGAATGAACCGATGACCCTTGGAAGAAGGAGGGTCGATCGGACCCACAATGTCGCACTCAACACTCAATGGCCACGAGGCCAATGGATGTAATATTAGGAGGTTGATGTAGACTACACCGTACCGACATTGATGGCATCTCCTAGCTACATCCATACAGCATCATCGGCCGAGTATCCTAGTCTCGATCTTGGCTTTCATCTTCGGACTGATTGATGCCCCACATAACCCCGAGTGTACCACAATTCTACGTTTCGTTTGTCCGCATAACGTAACCACATATGATCGAAAGACTTCGATAAGGTGCCTACAAGAGTATGAAAAGGGCTCTCTGCTTCACTATGCTGATTTCTCTGGTAGTTTGCCTACATTTAAATAATCATGAATGGTTGCCTCCAATGCTCCTCATCCAGTAATGGCAACCTCCCCTTCAAGAGAGAATCTCTCAATGAGTTCGATCAAGGGGATAAGACTTGTCTATTTTGGACCCTTATTGGAATGGACTCATCTTCGACATGCCAACTCTTGGCAAGCTTGGCTAATGCATGCTATTATGCTTCTCCTCGAGGAATCTTTAGATGGTAACCTCTGGATTTGGGCCAACAACTCCATAGTGTGGTAATGATGGAGCTTAGGCTTTAGAACTTTATAGGACCCAGCGATTTGGTTGATGACTAACTGAGAATCCCCAAAGATGTTGATACTCTGGACGCATAGTGTAATGACTAACTCCAGACCGACAATCAGAGCCTCATATTCGGCTTCATTATTGGTGCATGGATTGGACAGATGATATGAGAATCTCATCACATCATGGTGGAGTTAGGAGAACTATTCCTACCCCGCCTTCCCGGGATAATAAATTGTGGTTCTTCTCCTCTTGAGAGGAAGCCGCACCATCAAAGTACATCTCCCGTGTGAGCACTAAGTTCATGATTTGTTCATCGGGGAGATCATCATTAAGCGGAGAATCAGCAGGGAGTGGATGTGCTGCTAAGAAATCCGCAAGTGCTTGCCCTTTTATGGCACGGAGGGGTACGAATGTTATATCAAACTGAGACAAAATCATGGACCAACGTGCCAACCGCCAGATAAAGTCGGCCGTGTCATGAGATATTGTAGTGGATTGACTCTAGAGATCAAGTTCACCTTATGCGAAAGCATGTAGTCGTAGCTTTGGGATGCAAAGATTAAAGCAAAAGGCTTTTTTCAATAGGTGGATAGTTTGCCTCAGCAGGGATTAGACGACGACTGAGATAATAGAGAGAGTTCTCCTTCCCTTCGTCATTGGTTTGAGCCAACAAAGCGCCAAGGGAGTCATCTAATGCAGCAGTATATAATATAAGCACCGCCCGATAGCTAGACCTGAGGTGTCATCGATATTGCGATATCTCAAAAGCATGTCGGCACTTATCATCCCATTTGAACTTGGCATCTTTTGATAAGAATGGTTGGCATCTTCCGATAAGTTGGAAATAAAGCGCCTTAGATACCAACCGCCTTGGAATGACCTGAGTTGTGTTAGGCTTTAGGGGTGGCATTTCTAATATCGCTTTGATCTTTCGGATCGATTTCAATTCCTCTGTCGGACAACAAACCCAAGAAATTTTCAAGCTACCCAATGCACACTTCGTGGGGTTCATTTTGAGGTTGTACTGCCTTAAATGTTCGAAGACTACTCTCAAGTCAAAGTGATGGTCTTCCTTTCTTTACTTTTGACAACGAGATCATTGACATAGCATTCAACTTGATGATGAATGAGTTCATCAAGATTCGAAGTCATGGCCCGGTATGTGGCACCGACATTTTAAGGCCAAAGGCATGACCTTATAACAATATATTCGACGGGTTCAAAGGCGTGTTTCTTTCATCCTGGGCCATCTTAATTTGGTTGTAGCCGATGACCCATCCATAAAGGAGAATCGCATGAGATGAAGCAATGTCCACCATTAATCGGTATAAGTGGAATTCATCCTTAGGACATGCCTTATTTAGATCCCTAAAATCAACGCATGCAATTTGGCCATTCTTTTCTTAATCGGGATGACACCGCCAACCGTAGGATATTTTTCTTCCCTAATAAAGCCAAAGATCGAATGCTTCTTGATTTCAAAAGTGACTGTTGTTCAATATCTAATCGCATGCCTAGAGCTGTTTGATAGGTTAGCATTAGGTTCTATTGCTAGTTTATGGACTGCGTCGAGATAAACCGCATCTCTTCATAACTCCATGCAAAGCAATCCTTAAACTCAATCAATAGCTTCACTAAATCATTGGTTTCTTTTCATTCAATAGAGAACTAATATGTGGGTGGATCTTCTTCGCCTAGGTTGATTTCTTTGAGCTCATCGATAGTTGATGATCTCCTCTTCAACTCGCGGTGCATCTTTGACTTCAAAGTCATTTGGATCATCCAAGTTTCTAAGCAAACCTCCTCATATGAGTTAGCATGATTTGAAAAGAACCTATCAGATTCCAAATGATTGGTGATGACTAAGCAGTAATCATCATCATCAACTAGACCCACTGTATCGAATCCTAGTCTCGGCCTTGATTGTGAATGTCTGCATCTGTTATCCCATAACCTTTCAAAGTAATCGACCTGTTTAGACCAAGCATGTGGAATTAATCCTTTCTTTGCTAAATTAAGAACACAAGGCAATACCAATCAAAAGGTAATTCTATTAAATCTTTATATGAATCATCCTCAAGTTCTACATCGCCTTGACTTGAGGATGATGCTCCAAGAAAGAACTTGCACCTTTACATTTGTGGAAGACTTGGGCTTCCTTAACTACCAAACCCTCAACTTTTGTGAGAAAGTGGGAGCTAAAGTTCCCAACCGATGCTTCAGTTCACATATAGACTTGGATACACTTATGCTTTGCTTAGAGCCCTGCCTTCATCATCGGCTGCTCAACCGTCACTTGCATGGGGATCTCCGAAGTGCTAGTTAGTAATCATATATGACTCATCATCTCAACTAGATTCTAAGTCTATATAGATAGTAGGTGTAGTCGGTACAGGGACATAACTCTATTGGATGGCCAATAAGGAGGTCTTCCATCTCTAGGCATGTCTGATCTCCCTCTTCCTCTCGGTGGAGGTCGAGTCCCACCCATATGTTGAATGGAGTAACTAACTGCGGGTGGAATCTAATGTTAGGCTCTACTTTCTCCTCCAAGTCTATTTCTCGCCCCTTTTATTTTCTTTCTCATTTTCTTTTCTTTTTTTCTTTTTCTTTTCTTTTTTTCTTTTCCTTTTCTTTTCTTTTATTTTGAACTTTCACCAAGTTCACGAGGACTTGATTTTGAGGGAGATAGTAGGTTGCATCTTCAGATATTCGACCTCATGAATCGTGAATGGCTTAAGATCTCCTTTGATCAAGATTCAATCCCACCTCTCATGAACTTCATGCATCGATGAGAGGATGGAACCACATTCTCATGTATCCACGGTCTCCCAAGTAAAGCATTGAAAGATGTATCTGAGTCTATAATATGAAACTTGGCGGTCTTCCAATCATCCACTTCTAATTACTATAGAGCCTAAAGCCCTCTCGCCTTGTTCATTGAATCCTCTCAACATCATCCTCTTTTGAAAGTTTGGAGATGTCAATCTTTAAGTAGGGTTTTAGACTCATAATATTCACCGATGCACCCCGGTCAACAAGAACTCGATATCCTGTATCTTCCAACATCCACGTAATGTAAAGAGGGCTTGTGGCTTGGTCGTTCCAAGCAAGTCTTCATGAATGTAACTCCTAGAGTGTCTCAACCGCAAGCCTCCTCTTCAAGGGCCACGGGCTAAGCATATCTCCTGGATCAAGGAGGGCCTTGATAGAGATTCCCTCATCTCTTTGGATAAGATGAGGGCCATATATACTTAACTTAGCGCCTTTCTAAGATAGACATTGTAGTCAACCTTGGCTTGATCCTCCACAAGCATATCCATGGTGGAGCATCTTGTGGAGAGGCTACCGCTTTAGAACCAATGATTTGCTTACCCTTATCCCGAGGTGCCACCCAGAGGTAGAACTTTGCCACTGAAGGTTAACTGACTGGAATGATGAATTTGTAAAGTTCTACCTTCTCATCACCTACACTTCTCCTATGGGATCATCTGAGTGATGACTCCAAATCAATCTCAATGGGTGAACCCGAATGATTGGAATGGAAAATCCATTTCTAAATCAAAGGTGGAATGATCTAACTAGAATCATCATTATTTTGTAGACTTGAAGAGTTTTGAGAGGAATAAAATCTAGAGTAGTGGACAAGATATAAGTGAAAGCTTTCTTCATTGATTTCTTTTAGATGGAGGTACATGATAGAAATCTAATAAAGTAAGGAGAAAGGGGTATAGTGCCCTTGTCCAATACAATGCTCCTATTGAAGAGGAGCTAGGAGGAAGAAGTAGTAATGCAACAATGGATGGAGTGGGCTGAGGTGGTTGTGCTATGCTATCCCAAGTAAGTAGTAGCCGCGCATCGACACCTTCTTCAAGTTGTCTTTGGCAACTTGCAAACCTTCCTTGGTGTTGGAGGTTTGAGTTACTTGACACCAGAAGAAAGTTTCTTGATCTTAGAGACCACTTTTTAGAGGTTCTGATAAGACAATATCCCAACCTTCTTTTCTTAAGAGGTATCCCCAAGAATTACTCGATAACTGAAGGTTGTTCTAACAAGTATTCCTTGGGATGACAATAGCTCGACTTGTAGGCTCAAGCCGCCCTTAAAGTGACACAATCCTCCAAGACATGACCATACATGCAGGGGCAATAGTAGATCATCACTCTTGCCCACATCTTCCCGCCTGTAACGAAAGTCGTTTAAGAGATTCTTAAAGATCTTCCTAACTACCTCCCTCTTGAATGAATATGGTTTATTCAATTTATCGATAAGAGTAGGTGGGTAATATACCTGGATATGAGCCATGAAAGTATATTGTGGCGAGGTGGTGGCAGCAACCGTGGTGGTCGATATATATCGCCGGTGGTGGTAGAGGAGGTGGCAATGGAGGTCTTGCATGAGGTCTCTCATACCGAGCTCATGGCCGCTCTCCTCTACGACACTACTACCCCGCTTCTTCTCAATGCTTTCTGGGTTTGAATGATTGGTCTTGAAAAGGTAACTGCTTCCTTGTAGGCTAGCCGCCTTGTTGATTAACTTCAAAGGTTTTGATCAGAATCCCTTGAGCATGAAGGCAACCGAATATTCTTGAGAAGAATTTCAAGATGTCGCTCGTGACAAATGGTTCACATTTCATACTCGCCACGAGAATATAATCAACAAGGGACTCATTTGATTTTGTTGGCCACAACGAGGTCACCCAGCTACCCTTTCTTTGGGCTCCAAAGAAACCTTTGATGAAGAGGTGCTCCAACTCCAAAGTCTTTCGAACCATTGGGTAGTTCAAAGATACCAATCAATCAACCATCAATCTGAAGAGACGAATAAGTGCATCATCGCCACCAAAGCGGCAAAGATCCTAAAATGTGCTATGTCAGGGGTTCCCACCGCCATCAAAATTTTGAAGGAAGGAGGCACAAAACCCTTAGGATATTGAACACAATCAAATTCCTGGTAGGTCTACCCTTTGGAATGATGAGCCACCTCGCCAGGCAACGCATCCTTCACTTCGCTCCACTAACGCTTGATATCTTTTTTCTTGCATGGAGGTGCTGTCACCACCTTCCTATGCATACCGCCACTATCCCGTCCACGGAGATGTACTCTTGTGATCCAACATGCAACAACCTGGTGGTCCTCTAAAGGAGTAGAGTCGATGGAGCTTGGCCTTGAAGTGCTGCCGCTAATAAATCTTCAACTCTTTCTCCATCTTGCTAATATGCTCATCTCTCTGCCTCAACTGCTGACGAAGGTGTTGGATTGAATGAGCTGTGTCTTCTTCCTCAACTACAACACCCTCCTAGCTATGTTGATCCCTAAGAAGGGAACCCTTAGTGTCAACCATATGGACTTCACGAGTCCTCCAAGAGATCATCCCCATCCGGATCAAAACGACCCCAAGCATCCTCTTCATCGAAAGCCATCCCCAGAGTTCCCTCTTCTCGAAAGCAACCATCTCATCAAGAGCGATCTAGGCAGGGATAAATACACCGAAGAGGGGCTATACTCACTGACAGAAATACATCGGACATTTCTTGCCACTGTATTACTATCTCTAAGAGGACTGTGCTCACGATGATATGTATCATTGCCCATCAACACTTGTGGAAGGATCTCGTCATGGATACTACATCTATATCCTCCATCCCTTCCGCCATCATGCCGCAGTGGAGACCGCAAGTGGTCGCTGCGGACGGTGGTGGTGACTCACCACAACCTTGGGTCGCCATTCCTTCTTCTCCAGGGTGGGAGGTCGAATAGAGTGCTCGACCTCACCTCAACGTGGAGTAGATGGAGTGGGATCCGTGTGATCACCAATGGTGCGGGTCTTTCCTGATGGGGCTTCGGATCTTTCGAATGGGGATGCCGAGTTGGATAAAGTAATGGTGAGTGGAGCGGTGAGGTAGCAACGCTCGACTATAGCCTACCTCCTATGAGAAGACCCGTAGTGATGATGTCTTCAACGACCAGAATGACGATCGGAAAGTCCATAAGAGTCCGACCGCCTGACAAACCTCATCCCTCTCCTACTTGTCATGATGCTTGAGCCTCCAAGGCTCTCTCCCCTTGATCGACTCCACTCTCCCAGGGATAACGCCCGATCAAAACTGCACTGCACTCGAGCGTCCAGAAGCTGGCCAACCTGAAGATCGGAGCCCTGATAGGCTTCCGTGCTCCTAGGTGTAAATATGTCGGGTGGTGGAGGTAGTGCAACAATCCTCCTAGTCTCCTCCATCCGAGGTCAAAGGGGTGAAACCTACTACCACTCAAATGTGGAGAGGTCTCAGGGAGATCCTCCGCCCACATGGGAAGCGACATCCATCTCTCGCCTCTTGTGATGTCGCTGATCTTCTTGGCTGAACGTGTAGTATGAGTGAGAGCTAGCACCCACCTCAATGTGGAGGAGACTATTTGAAGCAAGAGCCTTCCCTTTGGGAATCCAAGGAGGGGTAGTGTAGTAGAGTAACCGACCACGAGGAACGACCGCACGTAAAACCGACACCGTGGTAGCAGAGCAAGTGGCCTTCCTCTTTAGTGGAGGAAACTCAATCGATGGCATATCAATCGAATGAGTGGCGCTCGCCACCACCTCTCCTTGTTAACTGGTGAGGGTGTCCCCAAGAGAAATCCTCACTCCCTCAAAACCACGGCCAAAGTAGATGACCCTGGAGCTGGTGGAGACTAGCTTGATCCAAGGCTAAGCCGTGGGGAAGGAAAACACGAGCTTGTTGGGAGCCATAGATACTGACTGAGGACTAAAATAATTGATTGCACTGAAATCTGCATTATTGAAATGTAGCTATGAGTCAGACACTTGCCTTGATATTCACCTTCAATCATTGATTTCAAGATTTGATTTTGAATTTGAACCCACACTAAACAATCTTAAGGATGTTAAGTGGGGTTCATCAAAATTTTAGAGAGATTTTGGATATTGAGGAGAGTCCATTTGATTTTGATTTAGAACCCATACTCAACCGATTTAGGTATGTTGGGTTCTAAAATTTGAGGAGAGATTTTCAAAGATATTTGTGTTTTGTGCATCTTGTTTGAAAATATTGAAAGTTTGAAAGACCTCTACTTAGCAAATTTGGGTATGCTAAGAAGAGGTTGTGATTGTGTGTTTGAAATATTTTTGCTTGTGAAGATTTGATTTGGGGGCTTCTTTCTTAACAAATTTGGTATGTTCCACATGTGTGATTTGTGTTTGGATGAGGCTTTCACTTAACAAATTTGGTATGTTAAGTGAAAGTTAAATGTGATGAGATAAATTTCTTTCTTTGAAGATGGGAGTCATACTTAACAAGATTGATATGTTAAGTGAAAGCCCCAAATTTGTTTGAGATATGTTTTTTTTTTTTTTTTTTTTTTTTTTTTGAGAATGAGACTCACTTAACAAATTTGGTATGTTAAGTGAAGTTCAAGTGTGATTTATCATGAAAAAAATTGATCCTTACTTAATAATTGGTATGTTAAAATAGGGATCAAATGTGCATTGAAAAGAGACCCTCACTTAACAAATTTGGTATGTTGAGTGAAAGTCAAAGGTGATTTATGATTTTGAAAATGAAACTCACTTAACAAATTTGGTATGTTAAGTGAAAGTCAAATGTGTTATTTTGAAGATGAAACTCTCACTCTAACAAATTTGGTATGTTAATGTGTGTGCTTAAAGTGATTTGATTTTGGATTTGATCATGGGTTTCAATCATGATTTGGAATTTGGATTTGGATTTGGTATTGATTGGAGGTTTTTGAGAAGGTAAAATATATGGGTTTAGCCACAAGATGATCAAGTATCCCTAAATCTTTAAGGCATAACCTAACCCAATGACAAACCCTTTAAGTCTCTAGATTTTTTGGTTCAAACTTGTATGACTTGCATGTTAAAAGAGCAATACGTAAAAAAAAGAAACTCATAACACATGGATGTTTGTTAGTTTTATTTTTGGTATTTTGAAATAGAATCTCCATCCAACTTGAATTGTGAGTGGGAAGAAAGATATATTTGATTTTTAAAAGAAATTTTGATTTGAAATTTGTTATGATTTTTTAAAGATTGTATAAACATGAAATTGTTAAGTTTATATTTATATGTTTTTGAAAATTTTTAAACTTTGTGAACTCTCTTATTATTTGATTGAATAAAGACATGGATTTTGAAAGGATTCTCTTTTGTGGATGATTTATTTGTCACCATCAAATAATTTTAATTTTTTATTTTTCTTAATGTTGATTTTTACTATTAAATAAGGATTTTTAAGACACTCGGGTGTAAGTAAAATGTTAAAATGTTTAATATTTTTAAATAATAAATAATGTAAGAAAGTCAC
Organism: Cymbidium sinense; assembly: GCA_021442155.1. NCBI lineage: Eukaryota > Viridiplantae > Streptophyta > Magnoliopsida > Asparagales > Orchidaceae > Cymbidium > Cymbidium sinense. The sequence continues at coordinate 7,434 of JAKCPB010001136.1, read as the reverse complement.
CATATATAAAATATAAGTACTATTATGTGAATGAGAGACATGAATCATGCTCTAAAAAAATCTGTGGTTTATTTTTTTGATCTAATGAATCTGTTTATTAATGATGTGTATAGGGATTATATTAAATGATTGAAATGATGATTACTAATAATACTCTAAAAAGATCATAGATAATATCATTTGTTATAATGGACTCAAATTTGAAAATAATATCTTACTTAATGGAAGAGTTATTTTATCTTAAAAATATTCATTGTTTAAAATATAGAATTCCAAGATATTCAAATAAACATGAAAAGGATACATGGGAGAAATATTCAAAAAAATCCAAGAATTATTTTTTTAGAATCAAAATAAAAATATCATAGATATAGGGGAGTATATGATTTACTATAATTGGATTTTGAAATTCTGATATGATTTGTTTTTTATTTTTTTAGATAAATCAGGGTAATTGAAGTGATTGACATTGGGAATGATGTACTATCTGAAAGAAATCACCAAAGAAGATAATCACTAAGATCTAAGGCATGATGGCTTGAATAGGAGATCTTTCCCAATGGAAAAAAAGTAGGGTTTATTTGAGGTTGAGTTTATGACTTATTAGTACATCTAAATGAGCTTAAATACTCTCGATTAAAGTAGATAGGGTCCAAGATTTCAAGATAAGACTAGGGTTGGTTTTAGAAAATCAAATGGGATAGATCAGAGAAGACTTATTTTGGAATCCAAGGAAAGTAGGAAATCTCATGACTAAAACTTGAGCATTCCAATTTATAGTTGGGCTTTATTTTTGAAGAGAGTTAATTATTTGAGTTGACATTTTATTGATTTTGGGCTTATAATTCCATAACATGATTGTAAATGCAGAGAGTGAGGATTTATGCTTGAAAGGCTACCTGAGATTTAAACTGCCTTGGTACAAAACAAAGCATTTAATCAAGGGTGTTTACTAAAGAGAATAAAAATTTTTACTTATTACTTGAGATTAACTCCTTGTTTAAATCCATGTAGGAGTGTATGCTTTGCAAGATGGCTGAGTTGTTCATTTAGAAAACAGTCCTTATCTAAGACTAGAGCATGAGTGGTATGAATCATGACTTAATCTAATACAAATTTTATCAAATTTGTTGATTCTTTTGGACTTTTGTTTCACAGTAAACCATGAGAATTTGATTATAAAAAATCAAGAGAAAATGTCTTCCAAAAGGCTCAAGCCTTCTACAGATATCCCTCTTAAAAGAAAGAAGATGATATTATACATTCATCCATCCACTAAGTTACAAAATAATTATCTTGATTTAATCTCTTTTATGTGAGGTATTTTTAAATTTTAGTTATGAGTTATTTCTTGGGGTAGAAAACATTTTATCTAAGAACTACATCCGGCATTCAACATCCAAGAAACTATGAAAAGCATGTTGTTTCATAATCTCATCACAATTTATACTATAAAAGAATAAAGGCATTGTTCTAGTACACCCAGAGAGAAAAGAAAAGATGGGTAGCAGCTCTACCCTTATACAAGATTACAAAAAATAATATATATTGGGGTCTTCTTTTCTTCATTTTCTTTCTTTCTTTTGATTTGATTTACTCAAAGGCATAGGCACCCAGGGACTAAGCCTTCTAGCCTGCTCATCTAATCCCCATTAACCACAATTCTAAATTACATCAAAATAGGAAAAGTAAATCTATTTACACACATAAAATAAATGTTAGCTAAACATACCATATCAAGCAGTTTATATGAATAATTTGGACTTAGCATGGGTAACAAGTCTGTCTAACATGGGTTATTAATAAGCAACTGCACAAAAATATGTATATTTTTATTTATTTAAGCATAACCCCTAGAAAATATGATTAGGCTAATAACGCTAACATCGATAAAAACCTCATCCGGTCTAAAACATTACATCACAAAACAAACACAACATCATACATACAACTAATCTAAGTAGTGACTTAGTATTCTAATGTGTGTCTTAAGGCTTGTGTAGCAAGACTTTCTTAGGCTTCTTTAGCTTAAGTTCCAATTTGAAGTTTGAATTTAAATTTTACCTTTTGGGTGATTTCAATCTAAATGATTTAATGATTTTCTTTTTTTTATTTCAATTTTGGTTTAAATGATATTTAGGTTCTCAAGAATGAAGAGTAGGATGAATTCCATCGTAGATGGACTCATATTCTACATCCTAATTCTAAGGAATCTAACTAAAGTCCTTAAGTATCTTGATTAGCCCATTTGAATTTGTGTAATTCATTTGATTTAGATTTAGAATTTGAGTTTATTTAAGTATTTGATTAATTGATTTTTTTTAGATGTTTTAGTTTAATTGCATCTTGATAATTCAATATCTTAATGATTTAAGTTTGTTTAAGTTCATGTGTTTTTTTAATTTTGATTAGATTGTTTTGATTTAATTGAATCTTGATAATTCAATATCCTTTTAAATATTTAATTCTTTTCTTTGATCATGGTTATGTGATTTAACTTTATGTTTATTTAATTGATTGTGGTTCATTTATTTGTAGTTTGATCGGATTAGATTAAGATTTTATTCTAATTGGGTTTGATTCTTTGTAATTGGGATCATATTTTTAATCACATCCATTTGTCATGTTCATCAAGTTTGGTTTGCATTTTGATTTCATATATTGGATAGTTAATTAGTTCATTTTTTATTAAGTAGGTTGAATGAGATTTGATTTGATTCTATATTAAATTGATGAGAATCTTTCTTGATTTAACTTAATTTGATTCAATTTGATTTGCTTAGCTTTATTGGTCTTATGGATTTGCTTAGGTTCAATGTGATTATGTGATTTGTTTAATTAATAAGTGTATTTATGTTAATTATAAAGGTTTGTTTAATTTTTTTTTTTTTTTTTGTTTCATATTTGTTTAGACAAATGATGTAATTGATGACTTAATGGTTTTGGTTTGATTTATGTTTTGATTAATTAAGTTTAATATAATTAATTGATTAACTTAATTAGTTTGTTTAAGAGGTATGATTAAATTAAATAAAGATTTGTTTAACTTTTAATTTAATTTCATGTTTATTTGAGTTAATGATGTAATTGATGAATTAATGATTGAAGTTTAAATTAGGGTTTGATTATCATTTAATATTTTTTATGTTTGATTAAGCTTAAGTTTAATATGATTAATGTAATTTATTTATTTAATTTATTTAATAAATGTGATTAAATTAATTAGTAGATTAGTTAAGTATTTAATTTTAATTAACTTGATTTATAAAGTTAAATTTGGTTTATTAAGATAATGGATTAATTTATTAAGTTTGCATTAATTAGATGTTTGATTAATTAAATTTGATTAATGGGTTAATTAAAATTATTAGATTAATTAAAGGTTTGTTTAATTAGAGATTAATGACTTAATGATTTAGGTTTAATTTAAGTTTTGATTGGTGTTTAAAGCATCTTAATTATGTTTGATTAAGTTTAGGTTTCATATGATTAATTTAATTAACTTAATTAATTTATTTAAGGGGTATGATTATTTAATTATGGGTTTGATTTAAGCTTAATTTTAGAATTAGCTTTAATGTCACTTATTTAAATTAATTTGATTAATTAAAATGATGGATTAATTCATTAAATTTTTATTAATTAAATGTTCGACTAATTAAGTTTGATTAGGGGTAATTAGATTGATTAAAAGTTTATTTTAATTAAAGATTGATGACTTAATAATTTAGGTTTAATTTATGTTTTGATTTGTTTAATTGCATCTTCATTATGTTTGATTAAGTTTAGGTTTAATTAGTGGTTTATTAGAGGATGTGATTATTAAATTTAATTATGGGTTTGATTTAAGCTTAATTTTAGAGTTAGCTTTAATGTGACTTACTTAAATTAATTTGATTAATTAAGATGATGGATTAATTTATTGAATTTTCATTAATTAAATGTTTGACTAATTGAGTTTGATTATTTATGATTAGGGTTTTACTTGATTTGATTTATTATGTTTGTTTTATTTCATTAACATGATCAATTTAGTTATTAGGTTGAAATATTCAATGATTATTTAATTATCTCATTCCAAATGGATGTGATTTAATTAAGTTTACTTTAATTTTATTTAGTTTAATTCGATTAGTATCAAATTATTAAAGTTTTCTAAGTTTGTTGGATTTTGAATTTGATTTAAGATTTAATCATTTAATTGAGTTTTATTAACTTAAATAGATTTAATCATATTTAATTTAATCTCCTTTAAAGATGATATTTTTTTGATTTAAAGTTTGATTAATGATTTAATGAATTCTATTCAATTTGATCATTTTATTTTTATTTTTTATTTTTTTATTTAATATTTGAGTTATTTTTTAGATTATATTAACTTTTAGTTATTTAAACTCTAATCTTAAGTATTCATTTGGGTTTCTTAAGATTAAGAAGATCAAATCATTTTTTTTAAGAGCCGTAGATGTCAATTAAAGTGATTTAGGTTATCTTGAAGATTTTTGTAAATTTCTGAATTTTTATTTAATTTATTTTATCAAAATTGATAATCTGAATTTAAAATTTTAATATCTACCAATACAAAGTTATTTTAACTTGAAATTTTTTACTGTATGTGTATTATAACATTAATTTCAATATCTAAAATTTCAACTTAATATAACCTATTTTGGCTTAATTAATAAAATATGATTTTACTAAAACTTAAATTACGCTCAGAACTACGTAAATTTTGAATATTTTGGTTTTTGGATTCTCTCAGCAGAAGAATCCGAGCCCTTGTTTGCAATTTTTGGTTAAGTATTTTATTTTTTATGATATTTTGAAGTTTCAGGTGATTTAAATTATTATTATTATTATTATTATTATTATTATTATTATTTTTTTTTTTTTTTTCGTTTGGCGGGAAAGACAGCGACCAGCGCCTTTCTCTGGGCCGTCCGTCCGCAGTCGGACGGTCTCCGTCGATCAGCGATCGAGCGAGGATGATCGGCCGTCGTCCGTCAGCGCAAACCACTGTCGGGCGGTGCAGATCATTTCGTTGCTCGGCTTCGGCGGCTCGGCTTCGGATCCGCGTGTGAGCCGGCGTGAACGATGTTTTGGGTATTTTGGAAAAAATGAAAGTTTCTAAGCCAAAACTTGTCCAAATGGACCCGTTTTATGATTCCAAAAAAATTCTATTTTATTTGGGATGATTTAAAATAAAAGTCTGGATTTTCTAAAAATTCCTAGAATCCGGGAAATTTAATACAAAATATCTATGCAAAATTCTGGTTGTGAAGTTACCTCACCGGGATGATTTTGGCGGTGAAGATCAGGAGCTTCATGTGTGTGAGGAAGCTTGAGTAATCTTTAGCTTACTTCTCTTGAGCACCTCCTTTTCCGATTTCGTCGCCGAAGAGCAAATTCTTTTATGATTTGAGCTTAATGGCTAAGTGAATGGGTTACTTTTGGCTTTGGAGAGCTTTGAGGAGTGATGATGGGAGCAAGAGAGCTCAAGTCTCATTTCCCTCTCCTTTTATAAAGGATGAAAAATAAAATTTTTTTTTTCATTTTGGCTCCAAATTGAATGCCATCTTGTTGGGGTGGTTAGATCTAGATTGATTGAGGACTTTGGATTTTGCTCCAAAGTCCTCTCTTGCTACATGATGAGATTTGTTTAATTGGAATATTGGTGCCATGTGATGAGGGGTTAAGTGCATGTGATGGGGAATTAAATGAGGTTAGGTGGAATCCTATATGGGGTTGGTTCATGAGGGATTTAAAATGGGTTGGGTTTATTTTGGGCTGATCCCAAATGAGTTTGGGTGGTTTGATCTAATGGGCTTTGGCTTGGTTTCAAATTTGGCCCAATTTAGGTCATATGGGTCATTTTGGGCCAATTATTTGACCAATTGTCCAAATTAACTTGGTTTATGGATTGATTCATGTTCAATTGACTAATTGAAGATGAATGTAGTCTTTGGTTTGAATTAATTTGGATTTAATTTTGATTTAGGCCAAATTGACCTTTAGGCCAATTTGGGCTAAGTTGGTCAAGTTGATTGCTCGATTGATCAAATTGAGTTCAATTATTGCTTTGGTTAAGTTCAATAATCAATTTGGAATAAACTTGAGCCATTGGTTGCAATCAATTTGGGTTAGATCATGATTTGGCGATTTGGTTCTTTAGGTCAATTTGGGTCTTTGGATCAAATGGCCAATTGGGCTTGGTTTGGCCCAATTGATTGCAATTGATCATCCTAGGTGATCAAAAATCATGGTGGAAGATTTTGGTGAGCTTGGTTCAATCCAATTTGGGTTGGATTAGAAGTTGGCTCAAATGGGTCCTTTAGGTCACTTTAGGTCAAGTGCACCTAAGTGGGTCAATTGGTTTAGTTTTGATTTGATTTGATAATTGTAGGTTTCATTTATATTTGGGTAAATAATTGAATAAATGATTGATTCAAGAGAAAATTCGTTGGTTTTGACTTGATATGGATAGAATTTGGCTAAGTCCAAAGAATTGGCTTAAAGGGTTTAAATTGAGTTTGGATTTGATTTTCAATATGGTTTTGGTCATTTGAATTTGGATTCCATTTATATTTGTGAATATAAATGAAGGAATAATTCATTTATGAAGAGATCAATTGAGTTTGATTTGATTTAAGGAAAGATTTGGCTAAGCTTATGAATATGGTTCATATGGCTTAGGAAGGGGTTTAATTTTGATTTTGGGTTTCAATCATTTGGAGTCAAATTTTGAAATTAGATTTTTGAATTTGAATTTGAATTTAGTTTGAGAATTGAGTCGGGTTTGATTTGAAAGTGTATCTAGATTATGTTTAGGCTATGGGATATGTAATTTCCTTAAACCCTAAGGCATAGCCTAATCTTATGATTAACACTTCTAAGTCTCTAGGCTTAGGTTAGGTGTTCACCTAATCAATAGATGTGTCTTATGACTAAGGAAATCTTAGTGTCTAGAAGATCCTTAAGTCTAAGAGGATGTTAAGAACTCACTCCAAAAGTGAGGTCAACAGTTACTGAATGTACTGAAGTAAAAGATGATATCATTTGAGCTTACTGCCCATCAAAATAATCTACAATAATTTAAAACATGATTTTGATCTCACAAATGTGAGTACACCACTGTACAAATATGAAATAGCACAGTACACTCTTGAGTGTACTGAATGCATTAAGCTAAAAATGATCCAAAATTATTTTTATACTCTTCAAATGAACTTAAAAGAGTTTACAATATCATTTAGATCTATAATTGAGCAGTACACTGTGATTTACATAAAAAATAAACTAGTAAAGTTTTTAGTGTCCTGGATGTATTGAGCTAAAATGATCCAAAATTATTCTAATACTCTTGAAAAGTACTCAAAATAGTTTACAATATAGTTTAAATATATAATTGGACAACATATATATGATGCAAAAAAA